>JAJIZL010021497.1:791867-844730 GCA_023969395.1 Amblyomma maculatum
TGCTGAGGGTGGGACTTTGGCATAAACGACAAGATGTGATTCCCACCCCGCCATTGATGACCACAGCACCCACGCAGATGCCGCAGGCAACAATGTCGAGTTCCCTGGGAGCTGTCGGGCTGAAATGACTCAGTATGGGCCGCGAGGTAAGAAGAAACTTGAGCTGGCAAAACGCAAAATCACATTCGGATGACGATTTGAAAGGTATATATTTCTGCAAGAGGCATGTGAGCTCGTAGCGCCGAACGTGCAAAGGCCCATGACTCTCCTAAGTTCTTTTGGATACCTGGGCTCTTTGACGCAGTTGATTGCTTCAATCGTCTGTGGGTCGGGCCTAACACCGTCTCTATGAACAGGATCCCCAAGCACAGCGTTTTGACGTTCCCCGAAGCGACACTTCTTAGAGTCCAGTACAAGACCGGCTTTCTTTATTCAGTTAAGAACTGCTAAAAAGCAGGTATGCACGGCAAAGGTCTCCTCAAATCTCATCTAGGTAACACATGCAAATATTGCCACTTTGGTCGATTCAAAAGGGTGTCCATAAATCTTTCAAATGTAGCCGGAGGGTTCCATAGTACGGAAGGCATCAGATTAAATTCATATAAGCCATCTGGAGTCACGACACGAAGGAAGTCTTCTTTTTGTCTTTCGTATGCATAGGCATCTGCACTATCCGGACCGTAAATAAACAGGAAAATTAGGACGCTGAATGGAGCCAGTCCAGTCAAAGGCTTCATCAACCCGCAGGAGTAGGAAACACCTTTTTTCATGATAGAGTTGAGGCTGTTATAGTGGGCACATATTCGCATGTGCTATCTTTATTTTTCAATAGAATCAGAGGAGTGGCCCACGGGCTCGATTATTCCTGAATAATTTCTTGCTTTATCTGATAACTGACACGTTCGTCAATTATCTTACGTCATGAAGGTGAGACACGGTATGGCGTCTGCCAAATCAGGTGTGCACACCCGATTTCGATCATGTGATGGGTGCGGGAATGTGGAATCAGTGGTGGCTGATCTCAAGCAAAGTGGAACACGCGTCCACATATTTCAAAAGAACTTCCATCAATATTCGGCAGTCGTTGGTTAGTTACCTTTAGCTGGGGGCTTGCGATTTGTTCGTATAGGACAGGAATTGGAATCGGTCGTAGCGTGACTTCTAGTTGTACGTGCAATGCTGTCAGTGAACGCGGTGGTTTGCACGGAAAGGCGTTCTTGAAAGTCGGCAAGTTTCAAACCACGTGGTAATAACGCAGGTTCGTTGGAATGATTGGCAGTCCAAAGCGTGGCACTGCCCTCGTTCACAAGATCAACGCTGCGCGGCACCAGCATACTTTTTCTCATGCCGGAAAAGAAGTGCGTTCCACCAAAGCGTCGAAAGCATTGGGAACCGTGCTCAAGGACACAACTGGGACGAAGATGGTGGATATTGCCGGAACGATGGTATCTGCAAAGGCACGTTAAGCGCGTGATATTGTGGTGGAGTTCCGGAGGAAAGATCCTTGGCTCGGCGCACAGTGTAGCGAGAACTATAGCATCGTAGGAGTAGTCGCCTTACGGGCTTTGAACCACTGATCAGTGCCATGCACCTGCCGATGACCAGCCCGCCGCCCATGCTGACGCTGCAATGTAGGCTAGAGATCGGCCTGCAGGCACAGGACCGGTTTCTCACAACACTATCGAGAGCCCCGGACTTCCCCAGGAACAGCGAGCGAGGATGTTGTCTAGTATCTGTCTCACTACCAGTGAGTGAGTCGCTGCCTGCTCAGCCTGCCAACGTGGTTTTCATTCTGAAAAATACCCCGTTAGTCTGGTTTGTAAACCACGAAGACTCTGACAACCTAGGAGCACTTTGTCACCGAATTGCGTATATGCTTTGGCGACTGCCTTTCACGGAAGAATCGCGCTCAAGATCTGCTCGAATACAGGGCTCAGCTACCGGAAGAAACATGCACAACAGATATAGATGAGGCCTTGAAGCTATGCAAAGCAACAAATGCTCAGATGCGGAGCAAGGTAAAGTAGATATCATTTGGCACTTCCGAAATTTCGAAACATTGAGTACTATCCGCATAAGTCCAAAATTTTGGCGGCTAGCAACTGTGGCTAGCAATGAAAATAGTTTCATGGACTGACATCCACGATCCAGCCTATGGTTCGCGAGGAACTGCACTGCATGAGTCTGCACTGTGTCCAGAATGCATACCGGCTGACTCTCGTCGCGTGATGCCCGGGATGAACTCCGTCAATGCGGCATAAACAATCTCCGACAGCCTAACGAAAACGTTTGATAGCTTAGTCATCTGTCTCGCTACGGCTCAGGCAAGGCGAACTGCTCCCAGCGCTACCAGCCGTGTTCTAAGTACCATCCGCAACCACCACCTGCCTGCTCTTCCCAACTTTCATTCCGCATACTTGCAGATGCGCTTGATTATCAAATGTCCCCTGCCTCCACAGAGAATTCCAGGGAATAAGGCCTTTACCGCACAGTCTCCGAATGCAACAGTCATGGCAGCGAGGGGCACATAGCTGGTTACTAGACAGCGCGGCAGCTGGAGGTGAGACCACTGGAGACTGAGCTCTGTCAGTAGAAATTGCTCTATCTGTTAAAGAACATTGTTTCTCTGCTTTTCAATAGAGTGGCGACAATGGATTTAGTGAGATACGGTGCATCCATTTCTATTTTGAGGTTATCGCTTTGGAAGCGCTTCCGCCGCAAAGTAATCTTTATATAAAACAGAAGTGTAAAGTTTCATGTTGCTGGTAGTGATTTGTTGTACCCTTCGGGCATGTGCGATGCTACAGTCTGCCTTCGCGGAACAATATTCAGTGCAGTGTTTGCAGTGCTTTCGCGATGCACACATGACGTGATTCTCAGCATTGATGTCTTGCCAATGTGTGGTGCTACGGTTAACGGTCGCTGCGGAGAACTCTGCTTTGAGGGTTGCCTTCCGCATCGGCTCTTAGAGGATTACCCAATGCAGGATGATGTGTTTTGCCTATCGGAGGATACCAGTGTACCAACTCTTTCTATGCGGTGCGCATCTGTATTGTGCCCCAGTCGTACTTGCGGCACCTTGGGTGCAACGGTGCGCCGGTTCATTGTAGCAAGGCCAAGAAACTTATTCTCGACCTTCATTGCGTGCTGTAATTGGTCTAGGGAGGATCACCCTTGTGGGCCTAAAATTGCTTTCTCAACTCTTTGGTTTACTCACGAGCATGAAGATTGCCACTTGTAGGCAGGATGACACTATTCCGTCGGCGGTTTTGACAATGGAATGCGCCCTCTTCGATCTCCTCTTCTTCTTTCCTGTCTTACTCGCCTTCTTGACATTTCTTCATCACGTATATATATATATATATTTGTGTATGTGTGTGCGTGTGTGCGTGCATCGATGCAGCACTCAATAAAGCTTGTACATGGAATGCAGTCATTTTCAATCATAGGCAGACCAAAAATATTGATGAGAAATAAGCGTGAAGCAAAGAAAGGTGCAGTGTTGGAACGTTAATTCAGACGAATCCTCATCATCCTCCAAAAGACTAGGCGTCTTTAACGCCTCCTTTCAGTTCTGAAATTTTGATATGTGCCTTGAAGTTAGTTATGGAGAGCAGGAGGGCGAAGAATCTCTCCCCTTTTTTTAGACAACCCATAATTAGGTCAAGATGTTTTGGACCAAGCAATGGAAAATTCGAGTCGGCATGTGTACAACCACTATTAGAGTTTAAAATGTTTGTTCAAATGTGTAATCCCGGAGTGAAATTTCGTGAACGCCTAAAATCGGACTACACAACCACCAGGCCATTCGAATCCATTAGGATATTTTTTAAAAGTGCCGCCAGCATCTGAAATGGCAACAGAAGAATGGGAAAGAAACGCACGAAAAGGCTACCGAGCTCGCACATCATTTCGAAAAACAGCAAAATTGTGCAAAAATGGATGACCAAGCGCCGTCAACAGACTTTTACCATTATTCATTTATCTTCACGTTACTTGCTAATAACTAGTTTAAACACTACAGTCAAGCCCAACGCACAATTATTTACTTTCACGAATGCAATCATCCATGGGACAAGTGCCATGAGTGAGGGTTTTGCTTATAACTTGAAGGTATAATCCGGACGTTAAGCAGGAAGCGCGATGCAAGATTAGTTTGACTCACAGCTGTAAAGGGCAAAATTATGCGTTCCGTGCCGGATGGGATGGTGAGCCTGGTTCCGGTGGGAGTGACTGAAGAGATGTTTACTCCCCGGTACACGTCCATTCTGAGGCTGAACGTGAGGGCAAATGTGGCTCTCCTTGGTAGAGTAATATTTGAGATTACACGAACAATGGCATCCTAAAAACACACGCGCCGTAAAGAGCAACAAAACAAGAAATGTACGATACAACACTAAAAGATTTAAGCAATAATAGAAACTCAAGCACAATATTGATCGCTACGAAGATTTATCTGTTCACGAACAAGAGAGGCTTCTTTACAAGTCGAATGACAAGTTCTCCGTCACAACGCCAGCATGCGGTTCTCAACAAAGCCAGAAAACCTTTGCATTCGCTCTTATTTAGCACAACGAAATTAATCTTCAATATATCAGAATATGTGAGACTTAGGCAACAGAATTAATTCGGCTAGAAGAAATGAGTAATCTCATAGGCGACCAGTGTTCAACTATCGAATTAGTGGCATGCCCGACTGGTGTAGCAATCGCGCAAAAGCTAAAAATGTATTTTTAGCCAGTGGGCTTTTTGACCATTCGGAAAGGCTCGGGATTTCGGTCGTTGCTATAATCCCCGGGAGGACGCGGTAAATTGGAGATGCGAGATCTCTAATCACGAGATCCCATCACAGTGTCTTGAGATTCACTGTACTCAGGTAACCTCAAGAAGGTTCCGTTCCTTTACCCTGGATGTTTCATGAGCTACTTGCTGAAGTTTGCTCATTTTGGGCAATATATCCACTTCTTGTAGTTGGTGGTGATCAACGCGTCTTGGCGAAGCGGCCTCGTCGTGGCGAGCCTTTGTGCTAGATGTGTGGAGCCATGAGGCTGCAAGGGCTGCTAGTAAGAAAGGGGTCGCACTGCTCAAAGAAAACTACCCCCTGTGTCACTTCAGCTCCTTCCGTGTGACAATGACATGGAGTTTCTCGCCTGTGCACGTAGTGGTGCACCGCTGTTAAAAACGAAGTGCCTGGCATGTTGAGACAAGTCTGGCATGCTGTTATGCCCCCACACTGAACTGTTATGTCAGACACTGGAACCATGAATTATGACTATCCTCGAATATTACTATCACCAATCATGGCTAACTATGACTACGCATTACTAATAATATGATGAAATGTCATTATAAGTTACCATAGGAGCCCCAGTGCGTAAGTCAGCCAACATTTAGACAAGGGGAACTCTTTGTCTAGAGGACCAGACCGAAACCAGTCCCCTTGTTGAAAACGGCTTGCGAACTTAGGCTCTCTCTTTCAGCTCTGGTCCAGTGCTCTATTATAATGGGTAGCTACCTTCTTTATGCCGTTCCACCATAGTCACACGCATATATAATTAGTGAAATTATATTTATTTTTACTCCTAGATCATCATAGTCATATTGAGTTACAGATAAATATGGATAGACACAGCATAGTTAGTGATCATAACAGCTATATATTCTGGTTAGTCAGTCATGGTCATAGAGTAATAGGAATAACTATGGCTACGATTAAAAATAGCTGTTAGTATGACCGACCATGACTATGACATTAAGCAATCTTGTAATATGACCTATGCACTGTAAATATAACGAAACAAATCTTCTCATTAGTGATTATCATTTACTGATTACACTATTATCGATCTGTGGTTCACTGACAGGATGTTTTCTGGCCATATTTTCTGGTCAAGTTATCTGGCCACATTGCCTTGTCAAACTAAGCATTAGACAATAAATCATATCGCATTATTAAGGCAATCAACCTCGAGACCGTGAATCAAAATTCGACATGCATGAGAACACGTCCGCCTGTGTGAAGACTCAGAGCATATTCATTGGATGCATTGGCATATATACACGCATCTTTAACTTGGCCCACATTCCGTACTATTTGGAAAATGAAATGTATACTCGAGAATCCCGCATCGTACAGGACAGCGGGTTGTTAGGTGCTGTCGCAAAGCGTGACCTCTACTGAAAGGACCTTGAGACGCGCAATCCCTTCCTGAAATTTTGGTGTTTTTCACCATCCCTTACCCGGCTATTGGAGCGTTCTGTCCCAGGATAACATCGAGGACCCGCCCAAATATCTCTCGACTGAATTTACATGGAATTGACAGGATTCTTATTCTAGTGCCATAGCCAGAAAACACTTTGACTTTTAAGGCACAGCTTAGACTCCGAGAAAAACAGAACGGGGGAGAAGCTTACCCCCTCTTGCACATGGGATGGTTAAGTGCAGATAATAACGACTTCTTCGACGGACGCGAATACACGAAGTTTTTCCACGCATAGGGTTAAGCATGCGAAAGATATAGAAGCGAGGACAGAACGACATGGTTCCTCTAGATATAATGTTAAAACATGAGACAATATGGGGCAGACCTACCAGACCTAACTCAGTATGGTAATAGGCGCACTCTGTACTCCCTCGAGGAGAATAGATACTGCGGTCTCAGGATTCTAACATCTAGCCTTATCTGAGTAACGGGGGAGGACAAAGCAATTACATCGTCCGATCTAATCAAAAGCCTTCCAGAAATAAGAGATTAATAGAAACAAGGAGTCTATTTCCAAGTTCTGAAGCCTCCATATTTTCGAGCGCAAATAATCGTTGCTACAAGCCATGATGTCTGGAGCCGTTATGCGTTTCATATTGCACTTGTAGCAAGAACGTCTTCACTTCTCTGCTTCATTGATCTTTTTAGCTGCCAGTGGAGCAGCAAAGGCAATATCTTTACCCGCTGATATGATTTTTCGTATGCAAATACTCTGGAAAGCCTAATCTCGTAAGTAGGCATCAGTGCATATTTTGGCTGTCAGCGAGGTTTTTCAGTTATTCTGCAGCACATTTTCACATCTCCTGCTAAGCAGTGCATTCTTTATTGCCCTTTCAAGTTGACATCTTCTCTCCAGTCGAAGACGTCATGGTGCACAGCAAGACTGGACAAGCCGCGGCGACTGCTGCTTGTAATTTACGTACGCGCTCACGGCTAAAAACGCGCAGCAACAATGCGAGAACCTACATGCGAGGTATGCGTTGATAGCCTCACAGCTTAGAGGTATTTATTAAAAGCCGCTCGTTTCTCGCATATAGAGAAGTTTTAATTGATATATCTTGTGTGTTTTTACCCTTATAAATGATCTGACATGCTCGTGTAGAGTCATCCCTTTTAAGACACATTCGTCAGTACGTTTTTAGTCGCGAAACAGATATTCGGTTCACTACGAGCAGCATAGACGTACTCGTCCGGTTTTGTGTTCTGAAACATAATGGAGCGTCCGGTACATGAGCTCCATACCGGACACTATCCGTCTGCTTCTAGGCGAATGCTGCACCGGTCCGTTCGTTTGATGACCATACCGGAAATGGTTTGTTCTCTATGAGCTCCATACTAGGCCGGATGGTCCGGTTTAATATTCATACCAGACTTAGTCTGCCCGGTTTGGCTTACACACTCTGTATAATCTTTCGTGTGTGGGCTCCATACCAGACTAATCTGTCTGGCATAGGGGTGCTGTATGGCTTTTAAACTGTATACCGTACGTGTCGCTCTAACACAAGAAAGGGCGCTTGTGCAAGTGCTTAAATATTTCCAGTGAAACATTTACCAGGGGTGTTTCAGTGTTTAAATCCTTCCTGTGAAACCTTTAGCACTGGTAGGTGCTGGAATACCTGCATTCATTTCATTTTTCAATTTATTCCCTGTAAAAGTCTTGAAAACTTACCATTCTAGCTTCGCGTTGGTAGAACAAACATGAGGCATCCCATGCAGTTATAGCCTGAGGAATAGTGTGCCTTAGATCCGGTTTCGTTATGGTGAGCATCACCACAAGAATTGGTAGGCTATAAAAAGTAACCGAAGATGGCGAGTCAGTATTTTTGTAAATACGTTTCATACAACACGTCTAGCATTAAACGTTTTTAGGTTCATTCTCATTTCTAAATTATCCATTATAACGGAAGAGGGGAACCAAAATATCTCAATAAACTATCCAGTACGCTTCTTTCTTCCTTTCCCAGCAAGACCTAACATTTGGTTTGCATATTATGCCTGACGACATAGCTAAGGGATAATCGAATCTGTGACGAATAAATAGTTCAGGCGAATGCTCTCGAAGAAGTATTAAAGCTGTTAAAGCCTTGAACTGTTGTACTGTTACAACTGTTACTGTTGTAGTTACAAGCCTAGGGGATGCGCCTTGGAAAGAAAATAACCGGAATAACACACTGGACTGGCAGGTAAATATATGACGTTTAGTGCTTTAGGGTTCAGTTGTTGGAGCAGGTCCATATGAAACGCGTGTGCTGGGAGACACAATCGAGTAAGACCAGCAAACAAAAAATGAAAAAGTACTAAAGACTGAACTACTTTAAACGTTTTCATATGTATAGCGGCGCTTAATTTATCATATCATCGTTCAATTTGCAGTGTTAAATCTAAACAGCGCGCACTTTCTCATCAATAAAATGGTTATCGAAAGCGAAGATTTGCATTTATACGTCAGTCATTAATGAAACAGCAGCAACAAAGAAAAGGTCATTCGTCATAAATTTAGGCTCAGCGATTTCATATATAAAACGCTATCCTTCGGTACGGATGTAAGGAATTATCCGTGGAATGCGCCGAGAATACAAAAAAAAAAAGATTTGTGAAAAGAATTTATAGTCATTTATCAGGTCCTCAATTTGATCGTAGATACCTTTGCCTCTCGCTTTCTTTTTTTTTGACAATAGCTACAACTTTCAAATAACTTCAGCTCTGTCGTCACATGATATACATTCCATTGACCTATCATGATAGTCCTCATAATGCTATTCAGTTTCCCCTAGTTATGGTAGGAAGGCCGTCCTGGCATTCCATATAGCCGGTGAAAAAGAGGAGTGATTTACATTGGCATTTCATTCTGGCATGTTAAGAAACTGCCCCGACTCCTTGCCCTCAACAAATATAATGTATACTAATCTTTAGTGAGCGTAATTCTTTTGAAGTTCTAAATATGTCCCTGGGAAAGCCGCAGGGAAACGTATGGGGTGCTCAAGGGGCTTGATACTACTAGCAAGATATTTGTAATGAACGAGGTGCGAAAAATGTTCAAACCGTGGCACAATACCAAGGATAAACACCAAAATCAGTTTTCCTCACTGTTTGATGTCCTCCAGAAATGCAGAGTATGGTTGCGTGTTTCTCGGGTCATATGGAACGAACGCCAAGAAGAATACAGGCGGTATTCCCACAGGTAGAGACAGGACCTCTTCAATTCTCTATCGAAAAGTGAAGAAAGCATGCACAGAAAAAAAAAATAAAATGAAAGTAGTCTGATTGATCGTTACTACAGTGACTAGAATGTCCTGGCACAATCTTGGCACTATATCGCTACAAAAGGTAAACAGCAGAAGATTGGGAGACGTAGAGAGCCAGGCACTTACTTAGGCCCTGTTGCCGCAGAGAGCCCATTCTCTCAAGCACCCACTAAGAAAATTTTATTTGACAATTTACGTCCAAATTCCAAATATCCTCTTTAGACTGAGATTCAAAGCTAAACGTTTATGCTACTTAATTTTACGTGAGATTAGATTGAACCGATGATTTTATTAGTCATGTGGCCGAAGCACATGAATACATCCAGCATGTGCATTATTGATACTGCACAACGGGCGCTTCAGCTAAGGTCAGCTTTAAGCTTGAAGTATAATCCGTAAAGTGATTAATGTTACCAATTTGAGACTAAAGGTCCAAGGTTTTAACCTGTCAGGCACTATTATTCCCTTCAGCACCGAGTAGGCATCTGGACGTAGCATTCTTGGGGTGTCCGTGGCCATGTTACTCTTCCGGGCTTGAGTTAGACCTTTTGAGGGATGGGTGCCGCTGATATGATGAGATGTAGGCGGCGGCATGTTTTCCTAACGCATGCAGTGACTGACCAACATAAATGTTTCCATGACTTAAACAAAAGCACACACTCCTGATATTAATCTTACACAGACGAGGTTTCGCACCGAATATTCAAAATTATTTGTCTGTTTTGCCACAATGGCCGCAGCAATCGCGGTAGTCAAGGCAATTGTACTCGTTCTGCCTAATGCCTCCCGTGCTTACAAATTAGAAATGCATCCCTCATAATCCTACGAATCCAGCACGGTATGATATCCCTACTTATATATGAGCAAAATTGGAACATACTGCATCTGCTGAATAACACAATTTGGCGGGTTGAACCTAATACCAGCGCGAATAATTTCTTTTAGGGCGAAAGCCTTTAATGGCTCATTGTTTCCGTCAGCAGAAGTATCACGCTTTTGCGGCGGCTCTGATACGTAAAAAATAAATTAATAAAGTTTGTTTCCGACCGGGAAATCGAACCTCCACCCCTTGGATCCCCAGCCAAGCGCTTTACCACTGCGCCACACCCCGGATTTCTTTTTATTTATTGCGTGGCTTTGGCACAGGATTAAAACACAGGAAACTCCAATAAAACATGAAAACAAAAGACACACAAGCCAATGTACATGAATTAAGGCCATTATCAGCCACTGTTAGACTGGCCTCGTCGCTTTAAAGCTCCCGCAGCGGCAGCAAAGGCTCTAGGGAGTCTCTGCAGCCACTTGATTGTTTGATTTATACGAAGGGAAAGGCACGGTAACTACTCACTTGTTTTTTGTGGACACCTCTGATTTATTTATAGGAAGGGAAAGGCGCGGTAACTGTCTCACTTGTGTTCTGTGGACACCGCAACCGCGCCGTAAGGGAAGGGAGGAAGACGGGAGTGAAAGGAGAAAGAGAGAAAGAGACCACGTTGTAAGCGAAGGAATGAAGGTGGGAGTGAAAGTGGAGAGAAAGATGAGCCGTAGTAGAGGGCTACGGAGTAATTTCGACCACCTGGGGATCTTTAACGCGCGCTGACATCACACAGCACAAGGATGACTCTTCGTTTCGGCTACATCGAAAGGCAGGTGCCGAGGTCGGGTTCGAACCCGGGTACTCTGGCACAGTAGTCGGGCGTCTTACCGTTGCACCACCTCGGCTTTTTTTTCTTTATTGCATGAATAGGTACAAATACAACAGTAAACGATCGTGATTGCGATGCCCCTTGGCTGACAACCGTGCCTAATGGACTTTCATTACCACAAGTTCGCCCATCAGACTCAAGACCTCCTCCGCAGCGTCTTGCTGCTTCAAAATATCTTTTAGTTTATACACTTGTTCAACAAAATAATCACCTACAGATCGTGCATCGACATCACAGTGTCTATATGCCATCCTATCGGGGCGCTCTGCAGCTCTTTTTGACTGGCAATAAACCACTCGTGAGAGGGGGTGGCTGATTCCGGTCCTGATGGGGCTGGGACAGGTAGGTCACCGCCGCTTGCGGGGGGGGGCTAGCCTGCCACTGAAGTTTTATCTGTTGTAGGCTGTCATTGCACCCGCCACCGCTTCAGTGGCTGTAGGAAAAAGGAAAATAAAATGCACAGACCTGCTACTGGCGCTGTAGCTGAGCCACCTAATAATTGGTTCACTGGAAGGGAAAGGCGCGGTAACTGTCTCACTCGTTTTCTGTGGACACCTGAACCGCGCCGTGAGGGAAGGGAGGAAGGTGGGAATTAAAGTGGAACGAGAGAAAGAGGAGCCGTAGTGGAGGGCTACGGCGTAATTTCGACCACCTGGGGAGCCACCTCCGCAGCCTCTTGCAGACAGAAGAGAAAATAGCGAAGAAAGAAGAGGAAGAGGGAGAGAAAGACGCGCGCCGCAACAACAGCCATCGTCCATCACAGAAACGGTGTCGGGTGCAATGACGGCCTACAACAGATAAAAATTCTGTGGCAGGTTAGCAAGCGGCGGTGTTGTTGTGGCTGTAGGAAGAAGGAAAAGATAATGCACGGGCCTGCTACTGGCTCTGTAGCTGAGCCACCTCCGCTGCCTCGCGCAGATAGAAGAGAATATAGAGAAGAAAGAAAAGCAAGAGGGAAAGAAAGACGCGCGCCGCAACGACAGCCGTCGTCCACCACCAGCGGTGGCGTGTGCAATGACGGCCTACAACAGATAAAAATTCGGTGCTAGGCCAGCCCCCGCCGCAAGCAGCGGTGACCCACCTGCACCAGCCCCATCAGGGCAGAGCACTACAAGCGGCGGTGACCTACCTGTCCCAGCCCCATCAGGGGAGTGAGAATGACGACGGCTGTCGCGGCGCGCATATTTGTCTCCCTGCAATTTTCTTTTTTCTCTATTTTCTCTTCTGTCCGCACGAGGCAGCGGAGGTGCCCCGCCGGGATAGTGCATTGGGAAGACGCCCGACTACTGCCGAAGTACCCGGGTTCGATCCCGACCGCGGCGGCTGCGCTTTGATGGAGGCGAAAGGAAGAGCCGTCCGCGTGCTGTGCGCTGTCAGAGCACGTTAAATATTCTCAGGTGGTCGAAATTACTTCGTAGCTCTCCACTACGGCTCCTCTTTCTCTCTTTTTACTTTCACTTCCACCTTACTTCCCTTACGGCGCGGTTCAGGTGTCCACACAGACAAGTGTGGCAGATACTACGCCCTTTTCTTCCTGTGAACCAATTAAAAAAAAGCGGAGGTGGCTCAGCTAAAGCCCCTCAAAAAACTAAATTGAGACTTTAGGTTCAGCTGCAGAGCAGTAGCAGGCCCATGCATTTCCTCTTCCTTCCAACAGCCACAACAACAAACCACTCGTGAAACCTCTTCATAGTTCCCCTTGTCTAAAGTGAGAATGATAGCGAGATTGCACGAGTGACAGATACTGCGCCTTTCCTTTCCTGTAGACGAATTACAGAACGCCGGTGAACTTTAATTCGTTCAATGAAATGCTGGCTGTGTTCGACAAGGTGCGCGCGATGGGTCATCATGACAGGCCATGACGTCACCAGGTTATTAATGCATATACAAAGCTGACCCCACCATGCGTCCGATCCAGGCGTCTGTGCGCATACGTGGGCACGGCTAGCGGGAAGTCGGGGGCGTTGGTGGCTGCTATCGTCAACTGCCGCGGCGTACCCGCCGCCGCCGCGTCCGTTAGAAGCCGAAATGTAGACACGGCTGAAGAATTTCCAATAGCACTCGCTTGCGTTGGAACGAAAACCAGCAGAGTTATTAGTGACAGCAAAACAGCTATCTGGAACTTTAGAAAAGGGAGGGTCTCGAAGGAGGCAGCCAAAATTTTAGAGAAAGGAAAACTTGAGAGAAGGATTCCAATTATTGGGACCCCCGCGCACGAGTCCGTCCCCGGGCAACGAGGCGGCGCACGAGCTAGCCCGAGCTCTCTACTTCCGGGCAGCCGTAGAGCCGCCTGATTGCGATGGGATGGACGAGAGGCTGCAAACGTATAAGGAAATCTTATAACACTACAAACTGAGCAGAAGATCCCTGCCACCACCGGACCGAACGCTAACTAACAAGGAGGTCGGCGCTTGGCGGCGCCTGCAAGCTGTGAATTTTCCAAGTGCCGTCTGGCTTTTCCACAAGCAAGTGGAGGAAAAGGTGGACGATAAATACAAAACCTGCGGAGAAAGGGGTACTCTAGATCATAAAATTTGGCAATGCCTTGATTCCCTGGCGCAAGGAAAACATAAATAGCAGACAAGCCTTGGAACTGGTACTGCGGAGCGCAGACCCCCGACAACCAGTAGCAAGCTATCCGCCTGGCGGCTGAAGCCGCGAAGAAACCTGTCGCTTCGATTGTCTTTAGTCGCAGAGTCCCGGCCTCCGTCTCATAGGCCTGCGTGCCGGTGGTGGGGAGTAGGGGGCCTTCTACATCGGTGTAAAAATATTTAAAGAGCACTGCAGAATCGGCATTGGAGCAATGCGAAAGCACGGATGCTGTTGTTAGTTGCTTCTCGTTGCTTCTAGTTTCTTAATTCACTTCTTGTTTACCCATTTAGTTCGTTGGTGCTTTCAAATTGCGTGCCAATCCCTTCATATGCCCATTTTTCGGCTCTACTTGCGATTGCGTGACGTCAACACCTTGACCTCTCCACTACGGCTCTTTTCTCTCTTTCCGCTTTTACTCCCACCTTCCTCCCTTCCCTTACGGCCAGCGCCATCTAGAATTTATAGATGGCTCTATTACGTCGCGGTGTCCATAAAACAAGCGTGATAGATACTGCGTCAGTCCTTTCATGTGAATCAGTTATTCTAATTAATTACCTAATTACTTATTGGCATACTTATTTTTGGGCACCCTCTACAGACACCCTTTTATTTTGGACACTCTCTACGTCAGCCTCTATTGTTTGACACCACTCATTAACCTCTACCACTTCTGAATTACTCAAAACTGCTGCGGACACGATTTTTGCGGACACCATCTGCGGACGCGCTGTGCGGACACGTTCAGTAGACAGAAATCTGTGAACTTAGCGAAGTAATGCTATCGCATTATTAAAGGTTTTGACAACAACAACAATGCATATGCGAATATGACCCCCCCCCCCCCCCCGGGCGTCCAATCGAGGCGTCCGTGCGCCCTTTCATTTGCTGCTTCCTCGAACGCCGCACAACACAGCAAACAGAAGCAGACCCATATATCTAGGAGGCGTTAGTACAGCAGGCTTCAGCAGAGTTTGAAATTGATTTATGGGATGGAAAAGGCGCAGTATCTGTCATAGTTCTTTGCGTACACGTGACCCATGCCAGAAAGAAAGGGAGGAATGTGGAACAGTAGTCACCCTCTTCACTCGAAGCATCATTCACCGCCACAATCGCAGCAAATGCTAGCAGAATGCGGCACTCAGGCTTTTGCATTCCACCACTTAAGTCGCCAAAGTGTCTCGTAAGTCTGTCGCATCTCATGGATCTCCCCATGTCCATTTTGTATTCATAGCTTGTAGTAGCATATTGTTAGCTAATCTTTGGTGATTTAAATTCCTCTCTTCATAACTTTTACGTTTACCCCCTTTTTTGTTTCTTTGAATAGCAAATTTGGTTTCCTGCATTTGAGTCTTAACTGTTTAGTTAGCCAAGTATATCCTTCGGACAGCTCACTGCCCGTATGTTAGCACTCCTCTTTACTTGCTACTTAAGGACATTGGTGAACCAGAGTTTATGATATATGAGAGTGCTTGCTGATCGCACTCTATTCTTTGCCTATGCGCCTATTGCCCTAACGGTATTAATCTGTGCTCGGTTCCTGGCATGTATGTCTGTAGTCTTAAACTTTTGAGTGCCTCGCTGCTTATAATAAATGGTTTTCCTCTTCCGAGAATTCTTCGTAAATATTTGCTGTATCCATAAAATTGTCTATACCTGCTGCTTTGGTTTGGCTATGTAGGAGGCAGGCATAATAAGGTATAATAGAACGCTAGCTTCGAACAGGAGATTAATTTATTCCCAACCTGTAATTTGTTTTTCGAAATTTTATCTCTCTGGCTGTGACTTCCATTACAAGTACTTCTCAGTCAAGCTCTCTGGCTACCTCCTCCAAACACTTGATGATCTATTTGACAATGATTACGCCTTTGTGCTGAACACGTTGCAGCATTAACATTATATTTCTCTATAAACGAATATGATGCAGCTGCAGGCACTGCGAACATTATCAAATATGCACCAGAAACGCAGGAAACCATTTCTAAGTGCAAAAACCTACTTCTTGTTTCACCTAAATTTTGTGCAACAAAGTTAGCAGGCAGGTGGCCAAATACATCTGCACTGTGAAAGGAGTGTATGCGTTTACATACATATTGCAAATCTTTGGCACCGCCGGGGTGGCGCAGTGGTTACGGCGCTCGACTACTGTTGCCAAGGACGCGGGATCGAATCCCGGCCTCGGCGGCCGCTTTTCGATGGAGGCGAAAAGCAAGGCACCCGTGTGCTGTGCGATGTCAGTGCACGTTAAAGAACCCCAGGTGGTCGAAATTTCTGGAGTCCTCCACTACGGCGTCTCTCATAGCCTGAGTTCCTTTGGGACGTTAAACCCCATAAACCAACCAACCAGCAAATGTTTGATTAAACGGCACCAACGTTTGCACCGACGGTTTCAGAAAGATGATTTCATGGCGTTACGGAATCACTTAATGAAGTTGTTTTCGGAAACATCATTTCTGGCGGTACAGAATCGGTTAGGAGGTGAGACGTTTTTCCATGTTCATTTGATAAAGACAACTGGGCCAGATAGCATATGCTTCAGCCCAACCAATATGATTAGACGCCTTTGTTGCGAACCCGAGCATTTTTAGTAAATCAGAAACAAAATTCCGCCCTGTAACTTCTGCTTGTTTCGCTCACCTGGTAGATGGCTCCGATTCTCTGTATGTCTCCAGAGTTCCTGTAGATCACGACTCCCTCAACTGTTGGAAGCAAGCCGAAACCTCTTAACTTGAGAACGCTACGAATCCGCATAGCGCCGGCAGCGAACTGTGGTTGAGCAATTGTCCGTTGCACGTCTTCCAGCGTTCCACCAAAGTCGAGAGTAAACAGGTAATTGCTGTTAAGTTTTTCCAGGAAACGGTAAAACGCTTCTGCGTGACCAAAAAAGTAAAATAAACAATAAACAATAGAACATAGCCGAGCAAGCAAAATGTATCTTGTGATTTGCGGCTTGATGAGGCGAGATTTGCACATCCACCAGTTCATATTATGGTGCCATTATGGCATATGTCAGTCGATAATAATTTACACGTTTTATTCTACACTCACTACAAGTAAACCAAGACTATTTGATCGAAACGCTGTAACGAGGAAGTATTAAAAATGAAATGTCTCTTGTCATCATCATCAAGTTCATTGCACAGAAAATATACAATGTCCACGTTGATGGATCAAGTTTGTTGCACAGAAAATTATACAGTGTCCACGTTAATAGAGGCATCTGGGCCCATAACCATTTATTAGTTTCGGATTCATTATAAAAATGCTATATATCCAGGGAATTTATTATGGCTGCAACATACATATCAACGTTTCGATAGTTGGGGGAGGTATACGGTTCTGATATGTGTTTTAGAAGCAAACACAATGTTCCAGAGATTCAGTACTTAATGGGATGACGTTCCAAACTTTAGCGCTGACAAATCCTATGGTGCTACGTCCTCATACATTTTGTATTTTTTAAGGTTACTGTTATCAGCTTATTTAGTGTGACCTAGGGAAGCTTCAGAATGGAAGAGCTTTCCGGTATATGCATGTTTATAGAAGTGTTTACCAAAAGCGCTGTTTTGTATACGCGAAATATTTCAAAGCGCATGATGTTAAGGTCTATGAAGACTGGCGGTGATGGTGAGTGCCAAGGCACCGATACTTTAATATTAGCGTTATTTTCTGAAGAGTAATGAGTGGTGCCTGGTAAGATGAGTAAGTAAAGCCCTATGACTGAATGCAGAATGTTAGATAATGTCACCGGATTTGCACCTTAGTTGTGTGCCTAAGGGGTTTAGCGTACTGCCCACTGAGCTAATGCGGAGAGTTAAACTGACCCGGGAAGCATTCAGACGCTGTATGCAGAAAGGGATGTCATGAAGTGGTTTGTGAGGTTCTTGTATGTTTATGAGCTTGGTAGGCGAATGTTGATGGCAACAACTAGCTTGTAAGTTAAGCCAGGAAACGGAAATAAATGGATTATGCTCCTCGTAGAGATTGGCATTAGCTGAACTGTTAGTGACGACACTCTGCGGCTAAGACAAAACCATGATGCCTTCTTTGCTGTAGACGGGGCAGGCGTATTGGAGGAAGAAAAAGAGGCCCTATTGTCATCGGAAAGCTAAGAGTGCCCCTAAGCTCATTTGTATAGTAAATGACTGAATGGTTTTAGAGACTAAATCTATACTTTATTAGAATTTTAGGTGCAACCTATAAAAGCGGGTGTTGTTTACTATACATTTATTTTAAGCACGCCTGCGTAATTAACTCCTACTACCAATAACATAAAGGCGAGGAGAGATGTAGCCCTGGACCTTTTGTATAATTTCTTGAAAAACGCGCCCTGGTCTGTTCTTATTACAAAACTGAAAAATGATGTAATCGCTCGTAAGGGGGAAGCGGGGGGGGGGGGGGGGGGGCGTGTTTCATAGCAACAGTAATGCCGTTGCTAATGACCCGACTTGGCTAACCCTAAATTTTGACGCACTTCCGCCACACTTTCTCCAATGCATTGGAAATGGCCAGGACCTCTCCTTGGTTGTTTCCTTCCTTCGTGGCTGGGCCTGTTAGTCTTGCTTGGGTGTTGTTGTTTCCATTAAAGCAGAACTGTTTGCCCAGTCTCTGTGATGTACGTTTCTGTTCTCGTCATTGCCTATATTTATGGTTTTCTTTTTCATAACGTACTAACAGGCACAGATTTCTAGTGTCATAAAATCTGAATATGCGTTGTTTGGTTGTTATCAGTGTTTCTATATGCCGTTGAGTGACAGACGGCTCTGGTTGTAGCTGCCCAGTGAAATGTAAAATCTAATGCGCTAAAAGACACATCTGGATGACTTTCATCGACTTGTACAATGTATTTAGAAGTGAAGGCTTGATAATACTGGGAATTAACGAAAGCAGAAAGAGGTGCTCGAGTAAATGGTCTTTCATTGCTAACGGCGCGTAAAGAAACTGCCAAGGAGTAAAGAGCTCGCATTTGTTGACTACAAATAGAATATTAAAGCAGAAACCGTTTTGGCCGCTGTAGGCGATACGCAAGCATACATCAAAACGCAGAGGTGATAACAAACCCTTGTCTCGTGTATAAACATGTTCTAACAAATCCTCAAAGTTTTCCAGGCTTACATTACAAGAGTGATATGATCGTATAGCATATATCTGCAACTATTTGTGTGGTATCGTCGGGAAGAACGCAAATATTGGATTCTAATACGGTTTCTAAATGCGGAAATTTAGCTATTCAGAGACAGCGGGAGTGGAACATACTCAATGCAAGGAGTATGAGAAGTGAAGTGCGTAAGGAAGTTTAAAACCTACCTGTGAGGATTGATGAAAGACAAGAAATAACGGTGGTTTAGCTTGTGGTTAAACCTAGAGTTAAGCGAGAACTATCTTCATGGCTACGCTTAGGTTCGACTTGAACGTAAATACATGATTTTTCCACATAGTAGTTTAGTCTTCGGTTTCAGCTTTATTTGTACCACAGGAAGCCCTTTTGACTACTAAAGCGCGTTGAAGCGAAAGCCGCAATTGCGAGGTGGTCCGAAACCCTCTAATACGGCACCTCTTTCTCTCTCTTTTTACTCTCATCTTCGTGATGACGTGATGGCGTACGCTACTATCCAAAATATAAAGCCCGGCTTTAAACGAGCCCTATGAACTGGCTGTGTGGCCTAGGGATAAGGATAATGCAAAGGTTTTGACAGGTTGATTGTGATATCCTCCCATATGAAATGAAAAACCCGAGTTGGCAGCTACGGCCAAATGTAATGTCAGGAAGCCCTACGTCTAGTTAGTGCTCGGCCATGTCAGCTGGCAGCTAGCGCCTCCCTCGACTTCTCCTTCTTCTATATTTGTTCTTAGGACAGGCCCCGGACAGGCAGGTACAGGCACTGAAATCCCAGGAATTCTTCTTCTATAATTCTTCTTAAGACAGGCACCGGACAGGCACGTACAGGCACTGAAATCCCATGACTTCTTCTTCTATTTGTTCTTAAGACAGGCACCGGACAGGCACATACAGTCACTGAAATTCAAAGACTTCTTCATTTATATTTGCTCTTAGGACAGGCACCGGACAGGCACGTACAGACACAGAAATCCCACAAGTTCTTCTTCTATATTTGTTCTTAGGACAGGCACCGGACAGGCACGTACAGGCACTGAAATTCACGGTGACATGACGAGACTGTGGCTAATTAACTCTCGCTACAAACGTTTAAGCACTCGAACAATACAAGGAGAAAAGAATGAGGGACGCGCCGCTTTAATGTTTAGGAATACAAAAATATGAAATCATGCTAAAAATGTTGAACATAAGTAGTTTCGGAGGCTAGGTATAGCTCAAAAAAGTTCGAAGGAATAGAGAAGAACAACAACAGTGGGATGGTAATCTGTACGGAGCTTTATGAAGAAAAGTAGCGCAACTGCATGTGGATATAATAGTTGATTGTTCTAGAGCACGCGAAGTCTAGAGCAATATATCCTCCGAAGGAATACTACAATACCTAGTTACAGAGCGAAAAAATGACATAAATAAAACGCAGATGTCTCAGGCATTCTTCCTCGACCCTTCTCTCCAACATCTATCATTTCAAGTGTCTGAATGCTTCCTATAAAATGCATTGAATAATTGTGGTGAGAATGTGTCTCTCTGGTTAACACCTTTATTTTTGAACCTGATATTGCATTTTAGTTCGAAAACATTAGTAGCTTTCAATAGCTTATTTTGTGTCTGCCAAATATGTGTGCAAATGCTGTCACAACTGTATCGCCCTATGTGACGTCATACCAAGTCATTGTTCATTAATAGTAATTAAAATGACAACCAATATACCATAATAAAAATAAAGAATATTTATGATCCTAGTGATAACAAATAATGGCAAGATAATGAGTTTTAGACGATTGGCGACTGACAGCCGCCACAATCGTGGCAAATCTAATGCTTCAGCATTCTGCCAGTGGAGTTATTTCTGTGGTGCGAGTGCTTTAGCGTTCTACCAGCGGCGCTTTTGCTGTGATATGTTTTATATATATTCTGGTACTTTAATATATGGCTAGTCTGCCAGGTTATTGCACTTTTCCGGCTGAATTTGCGCACCTGCAGTCCGTAACTGCGGGTGACAAATGGGGGTCCTCACTTTTGTGCAAGAGCTGCAAAGCGCTGCGCCCATTACTGAGACCATCGAAAAGCGCCACCACAGAAAGACTCTTTACGAATACTTGAATTAACTTAGCTGCAGGTGAACCAGGCCTTTCAGATTTCGACGTCAATGTAGTTCTCGCCTCAGGCACTGCGGCACCTAGCTTTCCTCTTGAGCTCCGAAGGAACAACGTCGCATCGGATAAATGAAGTGTCGACGTGCAGAAGGTGAATGACGCTCGGAGAAGTAGCGGTCAGACGACATAGTCCTGCTTAGAGGCGGCTCAATATGTGGTGAGTACTGACACTTGGTCCCTTAACCGGAAACTTCGGAAGGCGGGGGAGAACGTTCACCCGACGGCAGCAATTCCTCACCACATGAACTGCAAGCTGCCAAAGTAGAAGATGGGCCGAATGTCACTCATGCACCAGGTGTGCCCCAGTTAAGTAGGCAGCCGAATTAAATTTCCGGGCGCTCGAACGGGAACAGAAGGCGGAACATGGGTAGTAGGTTGTCGAGGCGGAGCATAGGTAGTTGGTCTGACGGCAATTTCCGCATACGTCAAAAGAGGGGCAACATGTGGGGGCTGAGGGACAAGAGGAATAGGCCTCAGCGACCTGTTCTTCAATAAGGTGCGGCAGGTTGGGATGTTGGGCTCTTCATTGTTATTAATGAGAGAGAGAGAGCTGTCGGAGCAAGTTCTCTAATGAAGCTCTTCATCTTCGGCAGGAGTGAAGACTGTTCGCCTGCATCTGGAATACTAACAAATGACCCGATATGCGTGGTGTTCTCGTCAGTCAGAGCCCGCTGATTGCGTTCGTCGAAGCTTTGGCAAAGTGTGAAAAGTTCATTGACGGTGCTCATCCCGCCCTAAATTATGAAATGGGTCGTCATTGACTCCTTTGAGAATATGTTTCAGCTTTTTAGCTTCTGAAATCTCCGCGTTGACTTGCTTGCAGAGGTCAATGACATCTTGGATATAACTTGAAAATTGTGCGCCGACCTGCTGAGACCGCGCTCGCAAACGTTGTTCTGCGTGGAGGTTTCGAAAAGCCAGCCGCTCGAATTCAGAAAAGCTTGTCTTGAACACTGATCATGTCGTAGTGTCCGATAATTAGAGGGTATTGAGCGCAACGCAGACACTCACAAGAAAGAGGGTACCAAGGACACTTACTACAGCTGTTTAATCCGCTGATAGCAGCCTACATATAGAACTTTCTCGGCTGGTGTTCAAGCATACAAGGCAAAGCATCTACGAACAGCATCCATCTTATCAAAGCAGGCGCGATAAAGTTTGCTCAGCCTCATAAAGAAAAACCGGCATGTAACTAACGCAGTTCGAACCTGCTTTTTATTTAAAAGCGTCCAGAGGTTCACGAGCTGTCTGATGTCTGCCTCTACCCGGAATTATCGCGTCGCGAAACCATGGTATGCAATTGGTGTATGCCCTACAGTGCAAACCAAGTCGCTCACCCTCGCTGTTTTGAATTTATTTCGCACCTTTTCTAAGTCATCATTCACGCACCGTCCTGTCTGTATAATATAGGATTTTCCAGAATAGAGTGCGATTTCATAAATGATGTCGCTGGCGCACTTAACAAACTTATGTTAATGCCTTTCCTGAAAAGCAACCTTCTTGCTTTCCCACTTTATTCTGCGGTATCTGGGGCGACTTGTGGGAGGTAGAAAACACTGTAATGTGCGCCTCGTAGTTCCGGTACCAAAAATTGGCTACGTCACTCATTTAAAACAATCACATTGTTAAGTTTGGTTTCCGCGTCACGCGTGTTTTAAGTGCCCATCGTATTGTCACGACTGAAGTCACAGGGAGCCGTGAAGGTACACGTAGCCGAGGACCCGAGAATAAGGTCGGCTTGTAGTTCCGATCACAGAGTCCAGCACCAGCGCGCCGCTCGTGCCAACAACCGCTTCGTCGTCGTCGGCACCAAACACGGCTGTCGCGCGGCGCTAGGCACGTGGCATTATTTCCCCCCGTGAAAGAAAACATCGTTCCGATGACAAGGTGAGAGGAGAAAAAGAATAAGGCGTGAGGTGAACTGTACAACAACGCAAGGTTTCACTTGCAGGAAGCGCTCAGTCACGCGAAAAGTACGGCTTTAAGCGCACCACATTCACAATTTCAGGCCGCTGGCGTCGAGCACTGACGATCACAGTTCCATCTGGAATTACTTAGTAATTAACGCTGTTTAAGCGGCGCAGGACTTTATAGGGTCCGAAATAGCGGTGGAGTAGTTTCCCGCTCAAGCCTTTGTGGCGCACGGGGGTCGCACGATTTCCTGGTTTGTAGTGGACTTCCCTGTGCCGAAGGTTATAGTGTCGAGCGTCGGTGGCATGCTGCTCCTTGATGTGCAAGCGGGCCAGCTGACGGGCTTGCTCAGCCTGTTCTGCGAAATGGGCGGCATCGGATTCGACCGCTTCTTCCCCGCACGGGAGCATCGCGTCCGACATCGTGCGGGCCTCTATGCCATATACGAGACGGAACGGCGTAAACTTCATGGTTTCCTGCGGCGCCGTATTGTAGGCGAAGGTGACATACGGCAGGATCTCGTCCCACATTTTATGTTCAACGTCGATGTACATTGAGATCACGTCCGCCAAAGTTTTGTTTAGTCGTTCCGTTAATTCATTTGTCTGAGGGTGATACGCTGTTGTTGTGCGATGCTCGGTATGGCTCAGAGTTAAGGTGTCCGGCAGTAGCCGAGCTGTAAACGCCTTTCCTCGGTCAGTAATGATGGTCGACGGTGCACCTTGTCTGAGCACAATGTCGTTCATAAAGAATCGAGCAACTTCGCTGGCAGTACCTCGGGCAAGGGCCTTCGTTTCAGCGCGTTAAGTAGTCTGTGGCGACTACAATCCACTTGTGTCCGTTCGAGGATAAAGGAAATGGGCCTAAAAGGTCCATGCCCACTTGCTCGAAGGGTGTGAGGGGTGGTTCAATAGATTGTAACCTACCGAATGGCTTGAGCGTGGGTTTTTTTCGCCGCTGGCATTGTCGAGAAGTCTGTACGTAACGTCTAACGCTCGGAGAAAGATGTGGCCAGTAATAGTTCTGCCGGACTCGGTTTAGGGTGCGTGTAAAGCCAAGATGCCCTGAAGTTGGTTCGTCGTGACAGGCCAGGAGGATTTCATGCCTTAGATCAGCCGGTATGACTAGCAGGTATGTTTTTGCACTCGATGTAGAATTCTTATAAAGCACCCCATTGCGGAGGCAATACGACGACAACCCCCGAGCAAGATACCGGAGTATTGTAGGATGCCCACCTCCAAGATGGTCAATAATCAGTCGCAGCTCGTCGTCGGCACGCTGTTTGGAGGCGAGATCGGACGTAGTGACTGCGCCGAGGAAGCTATCGTTGTCGGTGGCATCTGACGAAGGAGGGCCTACGGGCGCGCGGGACAGGCTATCAGCATCGGTGTGCTTCCGGCCAGACTTATAAATAACATCGAAATCGAACTCCTGCAGGCGCAATGCCCAACGTGCTAAGCGGCACTAGGATCCTTTAAGTGATGACACGAAACGGTCGGCCATAAAGATACGGGCGGAACTTGGCAGCGGCCCATACTACCGCCAAACATTCTTTTTCAGTGGTGGAATCGTTACACTCATCACGGGAAAGTGCACGGCTGGCGTAGGCAATTACTTTCTCGACCCCGTCTTGGTGCTGAACTAGAACGGCACCAAGGCCGACGTTGCTCGCATCCGTGTGTAACTCTGTGTCGGCATCATCGTCAAAATGTGCCAGGATCGGGGGTGACTGGAGCCGGCGTCGTAACTCGTCGAAAGCCATCTGCTGGTCGGCGCCCCAAGAAAATGATGCGTCATCTCGAGTCAGGAGAGTCAGAGGGCTGACCATCTGTGCAATTTTTGATAAAGCGACGATAATAGGAGCACAGCCCCAAAAACCATCGGACTGCTTTTTTGTGGGCGGGGACGGGAAAGGCAGCAACGGCAGCAAGTTTCTCAGGGTCAGCTCGGATGCCATCAGCACTCACGATGTGCCCAAGAAACTTCAATTCGATGAACCCGAAGTGGCACTTTTGTGGCTTCAGAGAAAGGTTGGCAGACCGGACAGTGTCGAGAACAGTTCTCAGGCGGCGCAGGTGTTCCGTGAACGTCGGTGAAAAAATTACCACGTCGTCGAGATAAACAAGGCACGTTTGCCACTTAAGACCTGTGAGCACAGTGTCCATCATCCGCTGGAAGGTGGCAAGAGCACAGCAGAGCCCGAGTGGGAGGCCGCGGGATTCATAGAGCTCATCTCGTGTTACGAAGGCAGTTTTTTCACGGTCCCTCTCATCAACTTCAATTTGCCAATAACCACTCCTGAGGTCAATGGAGGAGAAGTACTTGGCTCGGCGAAGTCGGTCGATAGAGTCGTCAATCCGTGGCAGCGGATAGACGTCCTTCTTTGTCATACTGTTAAGTTTCCGATAGTCAACGCAGAAACGAAGTGCTCCGTCTTTCTTTTTAACGAGGACTACAGGCGACGACCATGGGCTGCTTGAAGGTTGAATGACGCCATCGGCGAGCATCTCCTTAACTTGCTGTTGGATAGCGTCTCTCTCCCGAGGAGACACACGATAGGGCTGCTGATGGATGGGTTGAGTGCCTTCATGCGTGATAATCCGGTGTTCAATGACCGACGTTTGCTGCACTTTAGATGAAGACGTGAAGCACACACGAAACTCCAGCAAATAGATCTTGCAGTTGCCTCTTTTCAACGGAGGAAAGGCTAGAATTGATGTCGACAGCGTGTACGGCATCATCCGATTCAGTGCTAGGCGTAGCTTCCTCTGAAGCAAAACATTCGGCGACTTCGTGCAGATGGTCGACGTAAGCAATGACAGTGCCACGGAACAGATGTCGATGTTCATTAGAGAAATTGGTGACAAGCACCTCCGTCTCTCTTCCACGAAGGAAACAAAGACCTCTTCCCACAGAAACTCCCAAGGCGAGTGAGAGGGAGACATTAGGCTCAACAACTCGGAGGCCGTGATGTGGCTCGTCACAAGTAACTCTGGCAAGGATGCTTGCGCGTGGTGGCACTGTGAGGCTATCATCGGCGACTCGCAGCGTGGAGTGGGACCCGCGGTACTCATGCTTTTCAGTGGCCAGTTTGGCGGAAAACGTCACCAAGCGGTTCGGTAGATCTATAGTGGCACCATGCTCACGAAGGAAGTCGATGCCAAGGATAACATCACGAGAGCATTCTCGTAGAACAAGAAAAGTCGCAAGAAATGTGCAGCCTCGCACCGTAACCCGGGCTGTACACATACCCAGTGGTGCAACCACATGTGCGCCTGCCGTCCGTATGCCTGGTCCGTTCCATGGCGTCATCACCTTTTTCAGTGTCCTTGTAAGCTGCCCGCTAAGGATAGAATAATCGGCTCCCGTATCAACTAAAGCGCTGACCTTCTTCGTGTCGACGATAACAGGGATGTCCAGGGAGACCCGGCCAAGACCAGGGCCTGTCGACATCGGTTCGAAGTGAAGTGAGCGGTATGGCGGCGAAAGCTGGACGACAGTTGGGTGGTCTGCGTCGGGGCGATTAAGCAACACGGCGGTAATAACTGGTCGGCGATGCGGACGACGTCGTGGCGATCTGGTCTGTGCGGCGAAAACTGGACAGGATTTCGGTGTTTGACGTCAGGGCGAATCGAGCGGTGTGGCGGTGGAAGCTTTACGGTGAATCGGTGTGCGGCGGCCTCGCCCCCAAAAGTCGCCGTAGCTAGTTTTCCCGATGAGGGCTCGAGGAACCATGGCGTCCAGCGGTATACTGTGGCCCAGAGGGCGAAGAGCGACGAGGCGAAGGCGAGCGCGATTCGCGACGAGGAGAATATGGCAGACTACGCTGGCGGGTGACGTACTCGGCGATGTCCTGAGGCCGCTGACCAGGACGTCGACGAGGGCTGTCGGAGGAAAATCTTCTAAGGCCCATCTGACGATAAGGACACTGCCGGTAGATGTGACCTGCCTCGCCACAGTGGTAGCAGAGAGGGCGGTTATCTGGAGCGCGCCAGAGATCAGTCTTCCGGGGCGCCTGGCGCCGATCTGCCCAAAGGGGCAGCGGTTCCGCAGCGTGCACAGCGACCTGAGGTGGCGTGTAAGGCGAAGGGGTAGGTAGCAGGGCTGGGCGGCGTGTGACATCAGCATAAGTCATCCGCTGGGTGAGGCCCGGGGATGGTGGTGGAACGACTGTACTTGTCGGTGGCGTGAGTGCGTTCTGGACCTCCTCGAGGATGATGCTGGCCAGGGAAGCCGCGCCAGGAGTAAATGATCCATGAAGTTGCTGGAGCTCCTCGTGAACCACGGTGCGAATGAGGTCGCGAAGGGAGCTCATATCTGCCCTGGGATTGTAGTCGGTTCGGTCAGACGGCGGTAGTGGGAAGATAGAATTCAGCGGCCGAGCGTACTGGCTGCATCGCTGCTGTAGCAGTTTCTCCATGATCACAGCTTCAGCCAGAAACGCCGCGACGGTGGTGGGCGGGTTCCGCACGAGGCCGGAAAAAAGCTGGTCTTTGAAGCCGCGCATCAGGTGCCGCACCTTCTTCTCCTCACTCATGGACGAGTCGGCCTGATGGCAAAGGCGCATGACGTCTTCAACGTACATTGAGACCCCTTCGTTCTGACGCTGAATTTGAGAGGTCAGGGCACGCTCGGCATTCTCTTGGCGGTCACTGTTGGCGTACGTACCAAGAAGCTGGCTTCGGAAGGCCGGCCACGTAGAGAATGTGATCTCGCGGTTCTCGAACCATGTCCGAGCAGCGTCTTCAAGGCTGAAGTAGACATTCCGAATTTTGGCAGCGTCTTCTCAGCTGTTAAACGTCGCGACCCTTTCGTAGTGAGCTAGCCAGTCCTCGGCGTCTTCAAACTGCTCACCGTGAAATGGTTTAGGGGTACTTGAGGTCTGAAGGATGAGACAGGACGAAGGGGTGGAAGGGACAGTAATGGTACGGGCGGGCGGTGTCGTTGCCACAGCTAGGGTCTCTTCGTCAAGAGGGAAGGCCTCGAGGGGTAAGCCTCGGAGCCGTCGGCTGGTACGATGAACAGCAGTGGTCACGAGAGGCGGCCGCGTAGGGTCGTCCGCAGGAGAAGGGCTCATCGATGGCACTTCCACCAGTGTCACGACTGAAGTCACAGGGAGCCGTGAAGGTACACGTAGCCGAGCACCCAAGAATAAGGTCGGCTTGTAGTTCCGATCAGAGTCCAGCACCAGCGCGCCGCTCGTGCCAGCAACCGCTTCGTCGTCGTCGGCACCAAACACGGCTGTCGCGCGGCGCTATGCACGTGGCAATATCATAGAGGTGAGCTAGTCCTCCGCATATAAGTCGTCAGTGCCGTTGAAGGTGGTGGAGTCTCGATAGCTAAGAGAGCCAGCGCAAACGATGGCAGATGCTACTTGGATGTCTTGATGGCTAGCGTCTTCAGGATTCGCAGGAGATGGTAACTTGTTGCTATGGAGCTGCAATGCCAGAAGATCCATTGTACCCGACAGCTCCGCTAAATGTAAGGTGAGATATTTATATTTAAAGGATTGAAAACTGAAGCAGGTGCACAAGAAGGCGAGATCAGAGCGAGCGGACAGCCGAGAGCGGTAGGCGATTGTCATGCAGTATGAGCGTAATCCCATCTTCTTCACATTAATATCAATGCACACTTTGTCTCTTAGCGTATAAAGCTAACATTTGCCTATGCCTTTTCCCTCTACGTTAATTTGACGCTACGAGAGTTCTTTATAGCATGCTCGATGATAATATATTGAATCAATACGGGCCCCATGAACAAAATGCTCATTTATTCTGCATGTTGCTTATCTCTTTCAAAAACAGTTTTTTTTCCTTCATTTTTTTATTGCTTTATAGAAAACTGAGAAACTTTGCAGAATTCAAAATTTGATCTCTCGCCTCACTTGAAGTTGCAGTGGCAATGGCAACAATGTTGGCTTCGCGCACTGAGTCAAGGCTCAATTAAGGACAAGCTCGTTACTGGTGCTGCCTAATTGGCGCAATACCCGAAAGGAAAAATTTTTAAATATTTAAAAGCAATAATTGAAGTGCCCTGAACGTATGTGGTCTGGCTGCAGTCACAGTTTATGTACGTATCTGCTAGAAGTAGAAAGAAATTGTCATTTATTACAGAGGCAGACATGGCCGCACTATGACATCACAAATACTAATGAAATGATAATCATGAGCAAAATACTTTCATTTGACATATGCAAAAATGCGTACATATTGGCACAAAGCACTGATGACTCCATAACACTTATCAGACTGACGTAGGCGCAACTGCGACAAGGCACCGGTAACTTCATATTACATGTTGCATTTTGTTCCAGTTCCAGCCTACGTTCAAGCAGATCATTCATGGAGCGCCAATAGGGGCCAAATTGAGCAGGGCATGGAATTGTGCGACCTTCAGTGCCTTCCATATTGGAAAGTGCTGAATCTACAAGGTGCGTCCTATGTCGCGTTGTCAGCACGTTCTTTACAGACGGAGTTACTTTAGTACTTGACAGGCTGTCCTAAGCTTAAATATGCTTGTGCAATCCACACATGTTCAGTACAATATTTCAACCTGACTTCGACAGATTTCAATAAAACAAAGGGCCATGAGAGGCTTACTCACCGACATAGCTGCCATCCGGTGACTGTATAATTTCAAGTATGATGTAATCACAAAGGTTAGCTGGTGGCAACTTCTGGTTAAAAAATAGTGAGTAGCCCTTTTTTATATCGGGAGCTGTGATTGTGCACAAAAGCGATGGTCCTCCTGAAAAACGTTACATGAATTGAGTGTTTGCTTACCCGAAAGTTAATTACTGCAACGTTCGGGAGTTCCTACGTCATCGCTGAGATTTTTTCCAATCTCTTTGCCTGCAATAATTTGGAGTTCACCTGTCGCTCTCTCCCTCAGAGGGTTTTCTGCCGGAAAAACGTCTGAACTTCGATTTCATTGTGGTTGCTGTTGCGTATCCAAATTATACTACAAATACGGGGATATTACACGGCAGTATAAGTAAACAATCGAATATCTAGAAAGGTAGTCATTTTAATTACTAAAGAAACTGAAACTCATTGGTAGGTTTCGTTGAGTGCCCATAGCTTGCGAAAAATGAATTGAAACTTTTACGCTGGAACGAAGGCCATAACGAATGCTTGTACTTTGCGCTTCGCCATGAACATTTAGAATTTCAGAAACCCGCTGTCTGCATCAAAAATACTCATTTTTCATGATCCGTCATAATGGACCGCTGCATAGGAGCGTCAGCACAGAGACATTTTGCCAAAATGACGCTAGTATGCAGCTTTTTGAAGTCTGCAGAAGAATATTCCTGCTGCAATAGGAAAAGTGAGAATGCTCGTAAACATACGAATGCAGCATTGCCCTCTGGATTATAAAATTTCAAATTACTCGTAGGCATGTTTTCTCTCTATCTGACTGTGTTTAGAATAGATTCCTTTGTTTCCCCGACAAAATTAAAGCACTTATACCTTTCATTAGCGCGAAACTTACCTAACCGTGCTAAACAGGCCCCTGCACACTCATAGATATCTTTTAACTTATTTTATGAAGCTAAGCACAGTGGGGACCACTGCATATAAAATTAGAGGAGTAGAATGGGAAACATACATGCAGGGCATGGCGTCGACAGCGACGCGCACGGTAAAACAAATTATTTCTGCTTTAGCTTCCTTTCCGCACCATTGAAATTTATATAGACGACGAAAGGCAATCCAAGAAAGAGGGCTAGCTCGGAACGGATGTCTTTGTGGCATGCTCAATTGAAACATGTACTATCGCATTCACTATGATAAGCTGCAAACGTGATTTCCTAAGTGGTTTGTTTAACGCTCAGAGCGACCGCAAATGTATTTTACCCATCCCGCTGTCAAAAAGTAAAACGAAAATTATTTCACACTTTAGTTCTTTCCCTGAAATCTCATCGATTTCTTAGAAGAAGCAAACCAGAATTAGCTCACACGAAATACGTTGAAACCACTATTGAGCGCTACTGTATTTGTGTAATGCCCTGAAAACAGTGCAGCAAAAGGAAACCGTGATAAACTCAGTGATATCTAAACCATGAAATAACAGTCTGAGCCATATACTTTTATATATATTATTAAGGTAGGAAAGGCCCAGAGTCGTATTCATTACCAGGTCGCGTAGTGAAAGCCGCTCTAAAGGTGTCGCCTGTCAGTCGTTCGACTAAATAATACACGAACTCTGTACTGTCATGCGTATATTCTATCTCATCAACTCCTTGAAGCACTTTGGAAGCTGGAACCCTGTTCAGCCGATTACGAGAGTGCTTCAAACGTGCTTTTCCACGCCAAATCATGTGCACGTAGTCAGGTCGCGGCGTATTTGTAAACAGATACAAATAATTTGCTGGTGTACTCGTCTTTTCACGCTCGTTCGCTAAGAATAATTATATAGCCTAACTTCTCCCTTTAACGTAGCGTAAATAGAGCCAGTCTGTGTACCAAACAATCAAAAAGCATTTTGAAACTTTAGAAGAGCGTTCCGAGTAACTTTACGCTGCTTGTCTCATCCGCGCTTATAGTCAATCGCACTCAAAGGAGGCCAACGTGTCAACATTATGCTAATGACAATATCTGGTTCTCGAAACTAAAACAATATTAGTAAAAAACGAATTTCTTTTTTATGTCAAAGAGATGCAAACTCACTGCCCGAAATAAAACACTGCGCGACTTTCAATCATGTCCACCCATTGTCTACTATACGAAGTTCTCTTGACATTATTATAATTTTGCAAGCATGCCTGTGGCCTATAAATCCTAATGTCTACTACAATATTAGGGCAGTAAACGTTAGGTCGTTCATCGCTGAAGAAAGGAATACCGCAGATATGCATCATTCGGTTGCGAAAGCTTCACTAGCAATGCGACTGGATTATCTTTTTGTAGCCAGAATACTGCAGTAGAAAAACTTTTTTATCCTGAAATTATTACAGCCCGAATCGTTGAGAGCTTGCAGCATAAAGTGAATTCTCGGACCATGAAATAAAAAAAATAGGGTGAGACCTTGAGAGGTGCGATATCTTCACCGAACGTCCCATATTTCTAAACATGTAGCATATAGGGCATGCCACTAAGGGTAAGTGAGGTTGTCATGATTAGAATGTCAGGGAAAAAAACTTCTTCCACATAATTGGCAATATTCTTGTTATTTTTGTATTAAATAGCAACACATTCAAGGAAAAACAAATTTTAAAGTAAATAAACTGTGACTCTCATACGTAACGTTGTGGTAACCAATAATGGAACGATCAAGCTTTGTTCCCTGCAATGCACCTCATAACGATACCCTCCATTTTAGTCTCTTTTTAAGTGTTTTTTTAATCCGCAGTATTTTGGTCGTGTTCATAAAACCTGTTAAAATGCGGTACTTTTCTCTTTTTACTGTTCGAGGTAACCAAATCGTACAACATTCAGTGGACTAGACTCTTTTCTACGTAGTTCTCTCACGAATTTGACTGCTGTGAAGCAAATTTCCTCTCATGTTCTGCTCCTTCTTTTATACATTCCTTGACCATTAGCCTTTCATTCTCTACACATGGCAAAAGCATGCGTCTAGCTGGTATCCTTTAGTAAAACTCGAGCGTTCTTCTGCAGTCATTTTGTTCTTGATAAATATTTGTGCTGCTGCTAACTAGGCGCAACTTATTTAAGAAGACTGCTTAATTTATCTCACATTATCGAACTATTTTAATGCCCGAAAGAAACAAAAAAATAAACAGGAGGAAGAGAGAGGGAATCAATCACTATTGGTTCATCAATGGTACTCAGATGTGATACTAATGCTCCCGAAAGAAAGCAAAACTGATAACTTATCTCCTGTGTTCCTCACCTCTATATTTTTGACAACGAGTTTGTTTCCTCTATGAAATTATTTAACACATGTCCTAGCGCTTAAAAAGCAGCCATTTGCTTCTTTTGGTGACTAGAGTTTTCCTTGTAATGCCCAAGTGCAGGGTTTACTGCTCCCGGTACGCCTTGGAACAATCTTTAGGAGAGTATGTATCTCACGCAGCGCCAAACTGCAGACAAGAATCGAAAGAATGACATACACTTAGAAATCTTATTAGCGATTGAGCCACTAGTGTCCAGTTTGTAACGTTGAATTTGCATTTTTTAATTCCTAATCAGGCAGGAAATCGCAAGTTTTAGGTTGGGGCGAACAACTTGTCTTCGTGATGTTCTCGATCATCATCATTATCTGAATTTGTACGCCATTTAGAAAATTTCATCTAGGGCTCTACCACAGGGTGATGAGGTTCTATTGCTGTTGTGTAGGATGGCTGTTGTTCTGATTCCTGTGTAATTCATTTTTGTTTTGTTTGTGTGTGTATTCAGAGACAATTTTTGATTGACTATTGATTTTCATCGTCTTCTATATTGCTCATTTTTTGTTTTGTATTTTCCACTCCTGTTACAGCCCCTTATGGTGGCTGACAGTATTCATAAATGAAATTAAATGAAATGCTCAGCAGAGTAGACAACTGAAAACCCCTAAAGACGAGCTCAGGGTTCTTCAACCTGCCCAGAAAACAAAGCAGCGAGCGTTTCTTCATATGCTTGCATTCAAAGCTCGCCACCCAAACGAGGGCTGAAAAGGCAACTTTCGAACAGCAGTCGAACGCGAAATCATCTCTACCGCTGCGACGTTGCTATGAAGTTCCGCTGCGTTCACGCTTTCATTTTAGCGTCGGCTGTCAACTCTAGAACTCAACATTTTATATAAACGAGACGCGCGTTTGTGTGCAGTGCCAGTTTGTGTGCACTGCCAATACGCGAAACGACTGTTTTTGAAGAACTTACCGGCTGCTGGGGTTACTGTAGTGATGGTCGTACTGCTACTGGTTACCACAGGTGTCGATGTCGTGGTCGTCGTAGGTGTCGTCGTAGGTGTCGTTGTCACCGTACTGGTAGTGGTCGTAGTTGGCCTGGTTGTCGTGGTCTTCGTACTGGTTGTGGTCGGCATAGCCAGAGACGTTTTCGGGGCACTCGTTGCAGACGTACGTGTGGCGCTGCTACGAATTAAACTGCTTGGAATGGTAGATACTGGGGGCGCTGAAAAGCGGGAAAGAAGATCAGCTCTCAAAGAAAAAATAATGACTGCAATGCAACCCGATGTAATTTTGCTACTGACTTTTCAAACCAGATATTTTTCAATTTTGAACGCCATGCTGAGCCACTTAGTTAATACACGGGTGCAAAAGTACTGGTCACAATGAACAATATAAAGATTCTACCCCAGAATTTTGGGAAGGTATATAAGGACATAGAAAATAAGAACACATTTTAAATAATGTGATGCGAGAAGAACCACGCGCAAAGTACCTTTTCTCAGGAAAAATGAGCAGCATGGAGTACGTGCGGAGCCAGCACACAAAAAACTTATTCCGCAAAAAAAAAAAAACAAAAAAAAAACATTCGTTCAGCTGATAGCTGCTTCTCAAGATTATGCGTGCTTTAACAGCAGGCAGCTATTACTTCATGGCGGGTGACTACCATTTGGGAAGAATGTGCCTGTATTGTTTTACGGGGTAGTGTATGGACGTCGTGTCGAAGAAAAGACGGCGTCGGCGCAGTCGCTGAAATCAGCATGATTCAAGGAAATAAACAGGCTTACAGACACACGCTTATTGAACTCGGCTACAGCATGTGACATGGCATAAAATATAGAACTGAACTGTTTGTGTGCAGCGTCGAGTTGTATTGCCCATAAGCTATAGTCATCTTGTTGGGTAGTTTGTGACAGGGATACGAACGAATGACATATGCAAATTTAATTTTATGCAGCCATATCTACGTTAAGATGTCCACCGATATATAAGACAGATACTTTGCTGTCCTCTCCTTGAAAAAAAACCTCAGGAAACGTATTAAATTCTCGCAGAATGAAAAAACGAGTATTAAGTGCTTCATTGTTTGCATTTTCACAGCGCAGTGTGAGCCCTCCTGAAATGTTTCTGCGTAGGAACCATTTGAGCAATTTCTCAAATAAAGAAACCAACCTCAACAGCAGACGATAGAATTACCTGTATATATATATATATATATATGTAATGCACATATATTGAATTATGAAGCAGTAACACTCAGCTCAAATGCGCAATTTCGTGACGACGTATGTCGAATATTTTCTATCAGACCAGGTGCTGAACAAAGGCACTGAGCGCGTAAATCTTACATGCATCTCCTTGCGGATACCACCGAATGATTCAGAGCAGTTTGCACGGCAGCGAACAGCCCAGCGGAAAACATATTCGCGAGACTTTTAGCATCGAATATATGCATGTTCGTTGCAGTATTAAATATTTTCTGAGCTGTCTGCGTTGAAGCCCAATAGCTTCATTCGGCTTCTTTTCCACCCACGGATCCTGTTTATACGAAACATGCGTGCAGCAAGTAGATGCAGGCACAGGCGCATCAGCGGGGGCAGCTGAGATCTTGAGCATTTCGATGCATTGTAACAATGTAGTTGCTCAAGTCAGCTAAGCCCGGATATAAACTTGAAAAGCAGTACTATCCGTAAGTGACACCGAATTATTTCTGTATTCTTGTTTTACCTTCTCCGCCACATTGATTCGCCACGTACTAAGTCTCTCTCTTCACCCTTTGAGAGTACCCATGGCTCGTTTAGCTCCCAGCTTCATTTTTCATATGTGCCGCTTCTTCATGGCGAGCCATTTTGGTTGCATGAGTAGATTAGAATAGTAGCGAGCGTACCGAGTCCGGGCATTGCACGCTGTTGCCTTATTAATGGAATAGCCCTACAGACTTGCCGCAATTCTAGCGTATATATATATGATTTTGATGGCGAGTGGCTGCTCCACGGCGTAATGGCCCGCTGCGTCGCAGCAGTCGGAGAGCGTCGCGTATGCGCAGTGAGGTACGTAGCCAAGTGAACACGTCACGCGCGCTGCTCCGACGAGACCGGCGAAGAATGAGGTGTATGACATAGAAGAAGCGAAGGAGCAGTAGAAGAGGAATGGAGCGCAGCTCGCTTCGTGCACCATACGTGCGAAAAAGCTGGCAGGGAGCATGCCGCGCGCCACAACGCACGTGACTGAAGTCGGCGTTCGAAGGTCAAAATTGCGGCATAGGCGAAACGCGCTACAGCTAGCCCAGTGAAGCTTTCTCTTCACAAAAATGTTGATTTATATCTGTGTAAGCTCCTGGCAACACGAACAGCACAGCGAAAGCGTGCTCTCTTTCTTTATTTCTTCCTTTCTTCTTTCTTTATTTGATTCCTTTGTACAGTGAAAGTACATCAGGAGCTAAAGACACAAGGCTTCAAAACGAAACATCAAATGAAAACAGAACATTCTACGATGTACCATAATAAAAAATAACTTTTGATGAATAACGTTCATTACCAGCCACAAGTAATTTGATCTATATCAATTGTTGTCGATCTGTGACAATTAATTTGACTCTCTGTTGGCGGTCAAAGTTTGAATTTAAGATTTTAATGCTTTGCTTAAGTGCTTAGCACGTTTTATTCGGTTTAGATAAATAAAACATTAATATTTTTGTATTCCATGCGGATTGAACAGCTGAGGCAAATTCGAATATTTCTGTGGTTGATATTAATGGAAACATACGCCACCTGCCTATTGCATTTCAGGAAACTAGTAACCATACGTGGTGAGTGAACTGAGTTAGCAAAACTATCACGCCATTATTCTTTTAAAATAAAGCTCCGTTTATCAGTGTGTGAAGCGCAAATCAGAAAACAATGATATGGACTCACGAAATGTGATGGCTCTTGTTGTTCCACCTGGAGAGAAGGTAAAGAGAAATATAGTGATGATCGCTAGCATCAGGTATGAAATGGTGATAAATTATTTCTCAGCCAGCCGTTTTCTTGTCCAGGTTCTCGAAAACGAGGACCATTTTGAAAAATAGAGAGAAACATCATTTTCCTCTTGCACTCCAATCTTTACTGCTTATGAATATGCTTCTGATGAATAGTGTTCCGCGCCCTATTTAACATGACAAGAAAACATAATACTTACGTGCCCTTCTGAATGCTGTTAAAGATTAAATAAAAAAGACATAAGGACGTTTTAAAAAATAAGGGTGTTTTTCTCCACTCATCAATAAAACAAAAAAAAAAAGAAAGCGATTATACTGGCCATGCGAAGCATCGCAGATGCATTAGACAAAGACGCACTGGAGCATGCACATGCACTTTCATTCTATAGTTCGTCGATACATATCTACACAGTAGATATGTGTAGAGAATGCAACATCGAATCTCCCTGTAGGTGCGTGGCACAGAGCATCTTGTTTTATACAAGTTGTCAGTGCGTGTCGGGGTACCGAGGTGGTGCACGGAGGCTATCATATGCTTCGGTCTTGCAATGTGCTGAATGGCGTTGTTTATTACCTTGCTGAACCAATAATCATATGTTGGCCATAGATACTTTCCTGTGATATTTCAGAAATCAATATGATTATGTATGCTTCGAAAAGCATCCAGACACTTAGAACCACAAATAGATATAAAGCCGGAAAGCCGCTTGCGAAGCGATGCCCGATCTCCATGCTCCATCCTGTGCTGAGCACTAGAGCGCAGATTGTAGTTTGATTCCCTGTGTGTTTGTTTCCCTCGAAGTACCCTAGCTACTCCTTCTCCTCTGAAAATGCCAGCTTCGTTAGGTCACGGGGTATAGTGAATGGATGATGGCGTACAGCTAGAACCAGATGCGTGCGTTCGAATCCCTGTCGCCAACTAGACTGCCAGGTGCTTTCCTATTAGGCAGCGAAATACAACCAAACCCGAACAGCTACATGACGGTTGGCTGCGCCTCAAGTTCGATGCTATATGCTGATCAAATCTTCGAATTTGATGTGAGCGTAATGCACGTCGTGAATTTGTTTTTTATTAGCTCCCATCGCGACTAACTATACCTTGGTCGTCATTATAAATAGTCATCAGAATTATTCTTCTGCGAGTTCTGACGTCACGTTCCTTTTCTCGGCGTTTTGTAAGACTACTTCTGCTGGAATGTTCTGCTTTGCGCGAGATATTTGAGCTGCTCGCCTTCAAAGGGCTTGGCACCTTTCTTTTTTTCTATATTCGTCCGTACTGGTTAGAAATTATTTCGGTTGACAATAAACCTCGAAAACAGGCGAAAAGTGTCCAAGATGCTTTGGAGAAATGTTTCCAAAGAGAAAGTGGTCTTTACAGGGGCTGAAATTTACGGAGTGATTTTAGTGAAACATGATATGACGTGCAAAGGTCTGTATAGTTGGGTTGTGTAGAGGGTAGCATCGCGTTAAGGAAACGCATATTCCACTTATGCCTACGGTGGTTGTGAGAGAGTTTGTAGAAAAAGGAAAGAAAGGAAAGGTCTGGGTCTGTATCCTTCTTTTGGATATTCTGGACTGCGCATAGCAGTGGTTCGCTGCGATTCTTGACCGCTCTGAGCATTGCTGGTTTGTCCCCTGAAAGTAAAAAGCAGAACATAATAAATACATATTTTAACACAAACATTTTGCAACAGACAATATACAGGCGGGGTATTTCTCGAAAACTTCCCGATGCTTTTTAGGAATTTATGTCTTATTCCGGTGAAACCAACTAGAAGCAGTTCACACTGGCATGGTACCTTACTACGGCATCGTACTCCCTTCCCTACGTTAATGAATAACAAAAAATCACCTGAAATTTCATTTGCTCATTTAACGTTTAAAGTACTGACGAACTTACAGGTTAAGATACAGGGTACTAATCTGAATAGGTGAAAGCAAACTTTTGCTGCAAGAAGTAGCAGGGAAGTTTAAGAGGAATAAACCATTAAAAAATTATCTGCCTAAAAGTTACACAAATGCAGTGGTGCAAATAATATTGAATTCAAAGTTGTATAATATTGTTACGAAAACTTGTACACTTATCCGCTGTTTTTACACTACAGGCTTGGTGGCCTCAATAATTAGGTGTCCAGTGGTGCTCGCAATGACATATTCAATTTAGATCATTTTAGTTATTGCAGCATTGAAAAATAGCGAGCACCTTTTTGCCAGACAGACATATATTTGGATGGCTTAGATGTAGACGGCTTATATGTAACATGAAGTTCAGTGTTCGTCTTTTTCACAGGAATTTCAGCGGAGTGACTATTGCCACACTAAGACAGTAATCACCTCCTCCGGCCAATTCATAGGAGCATTTTGTCTCAGCAACCATTAGGAGGCATATACACTGAACTCCTAGACAGGGAAGCGTTCAAGTTTCCCGAAGCAATTAAAGGGTGTAAGTCGACTGTAATTGTTGCTGAGAATTACCTCGAGTTATTTTAATTATGAAGTTTGCTTTCTACGTTGCCCCCAGCTGGACTTTTGATCATTTGCACTTCAGGAACATCCGCTACAAGTCAAATAGGAAGTCGATAGACCTCCAATTCCGACAATAACCTCGATTTTTCAAACCTGCAAGGAATTCGCATTCACACTGGTACGCATCCATCATTCTGCTGCCTTGATATCATTGTATGCTTTGAAACGTTGTTTGAAGTGTGATTAATTATGTTACTTGCTAGCAGGAATCACCGAAATATTTTATCTATTCACCTTAATCAAATATAATAATAAGACGTCTTTGATTCGCTAGACGCAGTAGATTTAACTCTTCTACCGCTGTTACCGCTGTTGTGATTTAAATAGCTGGCTAAATTCTCAACAACTTTTAATACATGACACAAATATTCTAGCTTTAAAATATAGCTAATGAATGGCTTCTCTTCCGGGCATCTTATTTTGGCCCAGCTGTAAGAAATGTTATAATGAAGCCATACACACGGAATAGATGGTCGTGATAAGCTCCTTGTTTGAATTTTTAGCACGAGTAAAGAAATAACTTCATTAACAATATATTTTCCTTTTACGATCCAGCACGTATTGTGCTGTGCTTAGAGCCACTGTACAGTGAAGCTTCAAAACAAGCAATAAGCAAGCTTTAACTTCATGCCTTGATAGAAAATTAAATATGCGGAGTTTTAAAAGTAAATCGTGGAAAAGGTAGCGCATCGCTGCATGTTTGTTGTACAATCAGCTCACCATGTTCCTTACATTATCTCTTTGCTAGGAACAGAAAAACAGTAGAACGGCTGAAATTGTTGCAGTGCATAAAACAAAAATGCATTCACTCCTTAGTTCCGTTTCCTGAGCGAGATCTCGGCCAACTTATTCATATATTAAGTGTGCAGCACAGCGCTTAAAAGAAAAATTGCTTCAATAAAAGGGGTGGGAAACTGCTGCCGAAATAAGGTATCCCTTCTAAGGTTAATTGGACTTTACCCATGCCCAATGTAGCCACGCCAGGAGGCACAGAGTCCGCGAGAAAAGAAGAGGTGTGTGAAATGCATTATAAAAGAGTTACGCTATATGAATCAAAAACAGCAAAATACCCATCGATCCTATTGTACACTCATGCCACAGCCATTCGCAGTAAGAATCACTGCACATGAAAGACATTTGTAGCGCACACATCCCGCTCGCAGTTGAATCGCGCTTAACAAACGCATACAAAGCGTACATAAACTGGAACGAATAATTAATGAGAGAAGCAGCAAGGTAGGCATGTAAATTAATAAAAGGTTTGGTTTGGTTTGGTTAGTGGGGTTTAACGTCCCAAAGCAACTCAGGCTATGAGAGACGCCGTAGTGGAGGACTCCGGAAATTTCGACCACCTGGGGTTCTTTAACGTGCACTGACATCGCACAGCACACGGGCGCCTTGCTTTTCGCCTCCATTGAAAAGCTGCCGCCGAGGCCGGGATTAATAAAAGGAATACTAAGGTAAAGTTCAAGAGTCTGGAAAAAGAATAGCATTTAAAAAATAGTTAACGAAGCATTGGAAGTGGTAGGCGAATATTTCTACTTAGAACAGGTGGTTACGGCAGATGTGTACCACGAAAAGGGAATAATTAGCAGAATAAAATTGGGATGAAGTGCATCTGGAAAGTACTCGAAGATTTTAACTGGCAGCTTCCCGATATCAGTCAAAGGAAAATTATGTAACAATAGAAACTTACTAGCTCCCCGCCGGGGTGGCCTCAGTGGTTCGGCCGCTCGACTACTGTTCCAAAGGATACGGTATAGAATCCAGGACGCATCGGCCGCTTTTCGATGGAGGCAAAAAGCAAGGCGACCGTGTGTTGATTGATGTCAGTCCACGTTAAAGAACACTCAGGTGGTCGAAATTTACGGAGTCTTCCATTACGGCGTCTCTCAAACCCTGAGTCGCTTTGGGACGGTAAACTCTACAAGCCAAACCAATCTTAATAGCACTCACCCGAGGGGCTGAAAAGTGTTCTACTTTTCAGAACAACATTTAGCCAGGATATACAGTGTGGTGAGAGGATAACCTATATCCCCCAATGGTAACACATTTCTTTCAGAGGGAAGTAAAGCGCCGTAATGGGCGGATGAATATTAAGTGGAAGGATGATGTTAAGTTTTGAGGTGTCAATTGGATGCAGCTAGCACAGGATCGGGTAAAGTAAAGGAAAGTGGAGTGGCTTTTCCACAGCAGAGATTATAGTCCAGCTGATGACGATCATGACGCAGCCTGTCGATATAAGTACATTGAGACCCTGGCGTGCACATAGCACGTACGTTGTGTCTGCGATCGCTGCCCCCTGCAGAGTGATGCCGAAGCTCGCATTCTAATATCGCATTCACTTGAGGTCTAGCGCTTAGCAGCGCCACTTGAGACTGGTCGAATATTGAATGTCGACGGCCTACCGATACTTGCCAACACTAATGTCACCTCCGCACATTTCTGGTGACGATGTAATCGCTTCCTCTCAAATTTGTATATTTCGCACCAAGAAAAACGGAACTGTTAAAATGAAAAATATTTAGGAGCTACACTTGAGTTTCATACGTCCACTTATTCTAATATAAAAGCTAAGTTCATATTTATTACTTTGCATATAGATAATCGAATATATCTGATCATAATCAACGAGACAGAGCTGCAGGCAGGAGGCACCGGCGATTGGCAGCGTGAATGTTTTTTGTTATCTGATTAATTGCCTAACCAACCACTTAACCATTTTGTCACTTGCACACCTCCTTGCGCACCGACATTCTAGTAGAAATTTAGAAGAAGAAATGTACATGAGCAGGACATGTAGTGCGAAGAGAGGATAACCGATGGTCGCTGAGGGTAACAAACTGGATTCCAAGGGAAGGAAAGCGTAGCAGGGGGCGGCAGAAAGTTAGGTGGGCAGATGAGATTAAGAAGTTCGCAGGGGTCAATTGGATGCAGGTAGCACAGAACCGGGTTAAGTGGAGAAATATGGAAGAGGCCTTCGCCCTACAGTGGGTATAATCAGGCTGATGATGATGATGATGACACCTCCTTAACGCTCTAAACTGTATCACCATTCGTTTTCCAATATACTAAGTAGTTGCTCTTTTACAGCGCCGACAATGTCATGCTCATGTGAAATTCGCCCACTTAGCCATACAATGCTTACGAATTAATTGGTTTACAAGAAAGGAAAGCTGCCATATCTGGGGCCCACATCCTTGCCCGGTATTACCTCATGAAGTGCCAAAATGGTTAGGTGGTTATTTAGGCAATTAATCAGATAACAATAATAAATGCTTCACAGAAAAGGAAAAGTGCGATGTCTGTCAGGCTTGTTAAGTGGAGGCAATCCGCGCCGCAAAGTAAGGGAGGACGATGAGAGTGAAAGCGGAAAGAGTGGAAGGGGTGCTGCTGAGGAGGGTTACGTAATAATTTCGATCATCCGGCTTTGACGTGCACTGACATCGCACAGCCAGCAGACGGATGTCTCTTCGTTTCGCTTCCACCAAAACGTAGAGCCAATTAACCGGTTTACAGGAAAGGAAAGGTCCAGAATCTGTCATTCGCGGAATCATGGTGACGCATCTCGTCGACAATAATAATAATTGGTTCACAGAAAGGGAAAGACGCAGTATCTGTCTCACTTGTTTTCTGTGGACACCGCAACAGTGCCGTAAGGGAAGGAAGGAAGGTGGGAGTGAAAGTGGATAGAGAGAAAGAGGAGCCGTAGTGGAGGGCTTCGGAGTAATTTCGACCACCTGGGGATCTTTAACGTGCGCTGACATCGCGCAGCACACTAACGCCGCTTCGTTGCGCCTCCATCGAAACGCAGCCGCCGAGGTCGGGTTCAAACTCGTGAACTCCGGCGCAGTAGTCGGGCGTCTTACCACTGCACCACCTCGGCGGGGCTCTCGTCAACAGCAAAACATTTAGGCTTACGCATTCCTCCAGTGCACAATCCGCGGTGATCTCGGCAAATATTTTTATACTATTTTGTATTCCACAGAGCGCATGACAGATACTGTGCCTATCGGTTCCCGTAAGCAAAATAATAATTAAAAATATTAGGTTATATAAAATGATAAATAGTGATGATGGTAGCTAATAACGAATACTAATAAAATATTAATGTATTAATGTAGATATTTAGTAGGATAGCAGAATGAAATAAAGATCTAAAATAACAAGACGCATAACTAGGCATCTTGCTTTGCGCCATGGTTGCCTGAATAGGCGCACCGCGTAATCGTTGCTCCACGTAAGACCACGCCAGGATGGGGAATGCACCGGGTCCTCCTGCTATCTCGGCCGAAGTGCACCGTGTCCGACGGCCTGAATTGGCGCAGGAGAGAAGACGCCGTAAACGTGAACGCGTTGCCTAATGTGTAACTTTGAGCGAAGCATAAAGACAAATACTGATAAACCGATAAAACAGATAAACCGAACCAAACAGTGCTTTCACACGTCTTACACAGTTTCACCTTAGTTGATACCCTGATAATTTTTAAGGCGATAGCCTTTCTAGGGTTATAGTAATAATCTCTCGTCGGATATATTTCTCCGCGACATATGTCAGCACGATCGCACGAGTGACATGTAGAGCGTCTTTTTTTCCCGTAAACCAATTATACAACGCCGGTGAATTTTGAAGCGTTCACCTGAACGCTGGTTGTATTCGAGAAGGTGCACGCGATGTATTGAGTGCAGCAGCAAACGCTCAGGCTGTCGCATTTCTCCACTGCACATTATGAAGGGCTCTCGGAAACTTTTAGTTTTCTTTTTCATCTCAGAAATGGGAAGTTGATAAATCAGCAAATGTTAAATTATTATTCACAAGCAATCAGAAATTGTTTTGGAAACCATCATCATCATCAGCCTGATTATACCCACTGCAGGGCAAAGGCATCTCTCATATTTCTCCACTTGACCCGGTTCTGTGCTAGCTGCATCCACTTGACCCCTGCGAACTTCTTAATCTCATCCGCCCACCTAACTTTCTGCCGCCCCCTGCTACGCTTTCCTTCCCTTGGAATCCAGTTTGTTACCCTCAGCGACCACCGGTTATCCTCTCTTCGAACAACATGTCCTGCCCATGTCCATTTCTTCTTCTTAATTTCCACTAGAATGTCGGTAACTTGAGTTATTTCTCTGACCCACTCTGCACGCTTTCTATCTCCTAATGTTGCCCCTACCATTTTTCGTTCCATAGCCCTCTGGATCCTCAACTTAAGTAGAACTCTCTTTGTTAGCCTCCACGTTTCAACCCCATAGGTGAGTACAGGCAAGATGCAACTGTTGTATACTTTCCTCTTGAGCGATACCGGTAAGCTGCTAGTCATAATCTGCGAGTGCTTGTCAAATGCGCTCCATCCCAATCTTATTCTTCTTGTTATTTCCTTTTCATGGTCCGGATTTGCGGTTACTACCTGTCCTAAGTAGACATATTCGTTTACTACTTCCAGTGTTTCGCTACCTAATGCAAACTGCTGTTCCTTCCCGAGGCTGTTGAACATTACCTTAGTCTTCTGCATATTGATTTTCAAGCCTACCTTTCTACTTTTCCTGCTTAGGTCATCAATCATTATTTGCAGTTCATCCCCCGAGTTGCTTGTTTTGGAAACATTTCAGTACAAATGGGATGTAGGCGCCCAGTTAGTAATCATGGACACGATGAAAGAAGTGCGCGGTTACGAATAAATTGGAGCGATCGCTTCTCTTTTGTGGTTGTATTAAGACCTTTTACCGCTGGGCAGGTACAACTCAGCACACTCTTTGCTTCACTTGTGATGAGAGCAGTTTACAAAAGGAATTATTCTGTCACAGCATGACTAATTAGTTGAGCGTAATTATTTATAAGCAGCAGCTGGAATGCTGCCGTCAGACCTACACCTTGCTAAGCTTTCCACTATTTCCCACAGTACATGAATCCAACTAGAGTGGATAGCAGTGCTACAATCGTCTATCACAGCTTTTTGGCAATGGAAGTTTCACAGCCCTTCACAGAATTGGTAATGCGACCACCACTGAGTCTCGACTAGGAATTTATATCTGAATCTGCCTCTTATCGGAGCGCGCATGCGGTCCGTTAGAATAGGTCGCATAACTCCTTTTAGCGCCACGTGGTTTTAATAGCAGTTCCGCAGCTTACCGATGAATTCAGGACATTGCAGAAGAGCTGAACTCACCCAGGGCAGGCGTCCGAGTGCGCTTCTTTTTCCTTTACCTTGAACGACGCATGCCCACGAAAGGGGATTGCCAGCTTATGTACTCAGGTAGAGGAATAGTTTAGTAGATCAACTATCGATTAAATCAAAGACCTAGAGTTCAAAATTATAAAATTACAAAAAAGCAAAAAATACTGAAGAAAGATTTTGCTGGAATACAATTAGCAAATGAATATCTTTGCAGCTGCGATTTAGTTATGTAATCAATGACAAATTTGACGGTTGGTCGACGCGTGCATACTGCACTTGGTTTTGTCTAACCATGGCAAATATTTCTATTCTGTGAATGATTCAAATGAATATGAGGCAATTTTCCACCCGGAAATTTTCTTGGGACCCTTTAAGCTAACCTTTTTTTGAAGTTTTGTTTCCCTTTCTTTGCACATTTTGTTAACCACGAACTTTAAGTTTCCATTGTCTCTTTCACTCAATTTCCTTGACCTTCATTAGTGGCCAAACTAGAATCGTCGTCCTCGTTATAACCTCCAGACCATTTCCTCGTTGACTGCCCAGATAACTTTAAATGTCACAATAAACCTATCACGATCACAAACTGCTCCTTATTATGCGACAACAATCTCAGCCACTTCTCTGCAAGAGCACAAACCTAAAAAAAAAACTTTAAGAGCTATCTCATTTGGCTGGAAGTAATGAAGTATAATTATGTCCATACCAACGCTACTGAGCACGGAAAGCGAAAAACAAAGTTTGGAAATTGCTGACTCTTGACGAATTTCAGCGCTAACTCATAAAAATTATAAAAAAAAAAGATTAGCGGCCTTATTCTAGAACATCTGATTAAAGCATATAAGGTGACTAAATATTAGTATGTTTATAATTAATATTAGCTCAGGTAAACAAATCCTTCTATTTTAGGGTGATGTATAAGCAATGCCAACAAGCCCAGTCTTCCGCTATTGCTATCGTGTCTGTTGATGTTGTTACCCTGATAACAGATATTACATAGCCGCACGGGAAGAGATGTCAAGAAATGGAACAGATAGAATATTCAAATGCATATTGTTACGGGGCACACTCCGACGTAGCCTCAACAATTCGCCGTCATGAACACACTCGCAGTACCAACAGTGCCTAGCTTCAGCGTCGTCGTCGTTGTTGTACCCTCAGATAATGGCAGGTATCCACGTGGGTGGTTGGCCACACGTGAAACTAGTAGTAAGGAAGTTACGCTGTTAGATATGCGAATAAAAAAAACTAAAACATAATAACACACAATACGACAGAAAAACGCTCTACTGATCAGAAAACAAAAAGGAATAATTTCAACTCAATGAGAACCTGAAGAAGCGAAGCAGCGGCATCGGCACACCTAGCAAGGAATCCGACCAGAGGCGTTAACAGTTTTGTGTACCGCTGAGCGAACTGTCCCGCTGCTGAAGCTCAGCTGAGTTGCGCTAAACGAATGTACATTTGGAACAGCCAAGGATATTGATAAATATTTGCACGGAATTTCAAGGAAGAGTTTTCTTAGGAAGGCGAAACGGTGACAGGTCTGGAAAAATGCTTCGACTTCTCAGGTTCATTTAAGTATGAACACATGGCCGAAGGATAACAACCTAAGCTATGAAGATAGAAGTTGAGGGAAGCGTCGTCGTTTTTCACTACTCCAGCACTTCGTCGTCGTCTCCAAGCTTGCGTACAATACCGCATCCAACCCCCTCCCCCTCCCCGCGGAAGCAGGACAGTACAGGTTCGTATTATACACAGGCGAGCGCGAAACATAACGTTTAAGACGGGTGACATGCACGACTCCTGAGTGAAGGGTTGTTGGAGGAGGCTTGGGGTGGACAGGCATAATCTCGTAGGCAACGTCAGTACGTTGTCGTAATACGTTGTAAAGGGTCGCGCAGTGAGGCGCAAGGTTCTCGCACATGCATACAGGTTGGGCCGGGAGCCAGATGAGTAAGAGGGAGCCAGCATAGTAGTAGACTTCACGGTGCTAAAGATCGCAGCGTTGCTTTTAAGAGCGCTTAGACGCACCAAGCCGATCTCGAGCATTATGACGGGCAGCATTAAGCGCAGGCGATAGCGATGGCGATGGAGAAAAAATTGCCAAGAGGCGGTAAGGTGTCGAATGGAAGTAAAAGGCCATGGTAAAATGTAAAGGTCAATCCTGGTGCCCACTGCCTGGTGAATCCTGGTGCGGCTAACGTCAGATCAGGTGACGTATTTTTTGGATGTATAGTCCTATGCGCATTGCAGTGTCCGGGGTATGAATATTTAAAGACCGGACATTTCTACGGTATTATGCAGAATGCCTCTACTTGTGGAAGCTCTGACGTAGCCCCTGTTCGGGTGCTTACCATTGATGTCTTCGACATCTTCAACCGGGACCAGGACCTTGGTGACCCACTCTTATGAGTCTGTATTGTGACTGCCAGTGAAGGATCTATAATACACAGAGACTGCCACCACGGGCCGCTGCCTAGGGAGACCTACCGTAACTCCAACTACTACTCTAATGTCATTACTTAGGTCAGGAATTTGTAACTCGGTTCCTGTACATTCGTTTCTGACAAAGAGAGCAGCTTTACCCTGTGCATGGTGGTGTCCTCTGTTCTGGAGAAGTATGTTAGACTACTGAAATGTACGGTAACCACGAATTGTGCAAGACCCATCTTGTTTCTTGCGAAAGAATAACAGGAAATTTGAATTTTATGACTTGTTCCCTTAGGGTAGTATGGTCTGCGTGAAACTTCTGCAGTTACATTGTATAGGCATATTAGTCTCACTCTTGCGCTTCTGCGAGCTTACGTCTCTTTAGTTCATCGTTTTGCCGTTGGACACGTTTGTGCAACTCTGCAAAAATTGCTTCAGTCTGAGTCTGCATCTCGTTTGTTATTGTTTGAAACTCGTCACTCAAGCTCTTTTCTAGACGCTTGCCTCGTTGCGCTGTTCGTTCCTCATGATGCTAAGTATTTGGGCATACGCCAAGCCTTGTGCTGTGAGTGCTTTCGTCGCCTAATGAGCCTTTGTCCATTGATTCAGTGGCGTTTCGATGTGTTGGGGCTTTATAGAGTTTGCAGTTGTTTTGCGACTGGACGACTATCCGGGCCGGCTCTTTGAATGCTCGCGTTGGATCCGCCCAGTGGGCGTGACGTTGTCGCCACGTCTGAGATGTATGAATGTTTTCTCTCTATGGTAGCCTTGGAAGAGGTTTCTTCTACATTTATATTGCTGAATTTCTTTTCCCAACTCTTCCAGTTGTTGTTGGTAGACATGGGGCAGCGTAGGTTCTGTCTACGAGCTCTGATGCGCCTTGCTTACCCATGTCACTTCTCCCTTTACGGCACCAGGGTTTTGCTTATTTTCTTTAGGCTATTTTGGTGCACGACTAGGATAAGCGGAATTGATTGAATTATGGGCCAGTTATGGCAGACGACGCAGAATAACACTTGATTGCATTCCATGTCTTTAGAGTCCAGCCGTCCATACTCCTTACGAACCTATTTTGCTGGACAATACCTAGCAATATGCCCCAGTCCGTGGCAGTTATAGCTGGCAATAATTTTCGGTCTGTACTGTAGACCCTTGTGGGTCGTCATTGAAAACGTGCCTTTTGGGTAGCTGCGCAGTATAAAATGTTAACAGTAGCATGTTTGTCTTTCCTTGCAGACACGCTTCAAGTATAATTGCAGTTTCACATTTAAGGTAGTCTTTGGCATACTTGTTGGTTTGACCAGGACACGCCTTGATAATGCCCCGTCTGTTTTCAACTCCCCGTGTTGGCGTACGTGCAATCGTGACCTCGTAAGTGCAGACACGTCCGTGCACTTTCCCGGCCAGTAGCGTCATGTAAATGAATGTATTTTAGTGCGTCTACGTGTATTCTGTGTTTTCCTCTTTCTTGCTTTTTCATTCTTTCCTCATTCATTTAGTCGGCTATTTTTGTTATTCACACTTTCGCATACGTGTTGCTGTTTTTGACCAATCCAGAAATGTCACTGTGTATAAACACTGCATGTGAAGACAAGCTATCGCAGCAGTTGTAGAACGAAACCAAGTCATATCAAAATTTAATATTCGTCGTCATCATTTCATCAGGGAGTCTAAGAAAAGCAGCCCTTTTGTAAGCACTTAGGTGCCGTCCATGCAAACGTATGTCAGATCTTTTGAAAGATCAATTTGCCGATTTACACAGATTTGCCTATCCGTAGAGGTCAGCCTTTGAAATGCCCAATAAACTCTTTCATGCTTTTATCATTTCTCGAATTCTTTTATGACTCGTGGATATGGACGTTGTATAAACAAAAATGCCTGTTCTAGGGCGTCAACCGGAACACAGTTTATATTCGGATCCGCCGCGCCCATGAAGGCCATCCAGGACCACTTATTAGAGCAGCCGGGATATACGAAACAGAGATGGCTTGTGATAACCGAGAAAAGTAAAAGGTAGAGTAGGGAAACTGGTGGACGTCCTTGAGCACACGCAGTGAATGATAGTAATAATGAACGAGACAACGAACGAGCGATTGAGTGAATTAATGCATGAATGAATGAAGGGGTGAATGAATGAATCGTTTATTGCAACGCAAGGAACGGCTCTGGGGCGCTGTTTCGCGAACAGAGAAATTCAAAGGAATAAAAAATAAAGAACATAATAAATACATGCAAAAAAGAAGTTAAAAAAGGCATAAATATTGCCATAGTGGCTCCCATCTTCCTGACTGGACACCGCATCGAGCACTCGAGTAATCTATTTTCCCTAACATGGGGGGGGGATGCCCCAGGGATTTATTTTGTTAGTTATTCCCATTCAGGTCATTGCCTTGATGTCATTGCCTAAATGAACGGCTGTATGAAGTCGGAATCAATTGATAAGTCAGACATGGAACTCTGTTAAGGTTTTCTCAGCAGGCGGCCGGAAAAAATACACCGAAAAACCTGACATTTTTTATGGCATTGCCGCTGTAATGAGAAGGCAGTAGCTGGCGGTGCAAAAGAAAATTGTCGCGCTTGCGAGGTTCGATATCGGAGTACACAAACCCAAGTGGTGCTTGAAACTCTGCTACACACATCTGCCTGTCGATGGCGCTTCAGGGCAGTGGTGGTGGGGCTGGCTTCAAGTGTTCAGCAGGATCAATCGCAACGCCGATGGGAGAGCTAAAAGGGCAGATTTGAAACTTTCGAAACTGCTATTTTAGACCCCTATTTTGGCTAACGAAATCGGAAGAACCTTTGACTTTAACCAACCAGAAAATCAAGCAGGTTTTTGGGAAGGGTACTCTAAATCAATCACATCCATACTGTCAACCAGGTAATAGAATAATGATCGGAATATAACCAGCCCTTAGACATATCAATTATTGATTACGAAAAAACATTTGACTAAGTTAAAGCCTCGGCCTTCATGCAGGCATACTAATACCAAAGTGTACACGGGCAGCATGTTAAAGTATTTTAATATATCTAAAAGGCCGCACATCAACCATTGTTCTGCTAAGGTTGCTCAGAAGGCGAAGTGTTAGCGCAGGGGCCCGGACCTGGGCACATATGGCGCCGATACCGAGGGATGTAGGCATACTAATTGCAATGACAACTTCATTGTACCACTTAAAAGCTCAAAGCAGCCCGCCCATCATTATATCACTTTGCTCCGCACCACGTCACTGCAGCTCATTTGACAGCCGTGCTGATGACGGTACAGCTATAGTCCGGTGCCTAGCATAGTTACTTGCTTCTTAGATCGCCTGAATAAAACACGTTTCCTCATGCTAGTCATGTTCCAGGTTATATGGTGATTGAAATCAGATTAATGTGTTGAGAAAGTTTGAGTTAGTATCGATAAAGAGAAATGATGCCCATTTAGGGTCGCCTTGCCTGAATTATCTAAGGCGTCGTAACGCCGGGCATGACTTTAGCTTTTTGAAATTGCTGATTTCCACCTGTAAATGTGAAGCTTGCAGATGTGATATGGTGCTAATGCGGTACAAGGGCTTCGAAGCGAAGATATTTGAGCCAAGTAATATGCTTTTCCTATTCTTATAAATGGCATCTTCGCAGGTAGTTATTAAATGGCTAAAAGGTGTGAAGCAAAAAAATGGACTTGTTTTTTTTTTTTTGCAATTCAAAAGAACCGTTTTAAAAATGTATAAGCCACTGAAACGTAATTCAAAACCCTATTTCATATCTCACTACGTGTTTATTTTTCGAAACACATTGCAACGGATCAAACACCTTATTTTTAGCAGTTGGCATGGAATTCGTTCAGTAAGGTGTTTATTTGAAACGGAGACGTAGGAACGCGAATGCTGCCTGCACGGTTCTCAGGATCTCTCGGAACTTGCGTGTACGGGCAACTCATGACAATACGCAACCGGATGAATTGCCATAGACTCGGTCTGCCGTCAGTAATAATGGGCCAATATTTGTTTTTACAATCTCCAGTTTACATTCAGTAATTTCCCACTCTTTCTTTCGTAACCCAAGAGTCACTTTCTGCCCTACCCATCTGTTTTAAAGGTGTGCAATCTGTTTTACCGATGCAGTTGAGAGAATCTGCATTTACGGTGATTGGTGGACCAAGCGTCATGCACGGTTTGCACCTTGCAGCTCACGGCTGACTGGAGCCTCAAACTGGACCTTGTTTGCGACTGCTTTTCGCCGAGCTGTGTGACTGTGCCGTGACTTTAAGCGTGGAAGTGTGGCGAATACTCAAAATCACCGCTGGAACCCAGGACTGGAAACTCATCTTATGGCGCCCAAATACAAGAAGTCTAAAAGGGCTTTCTGTCTATTTTTAACCAACCAAAAGACGAGACACAGGGAAGAAGAGGACAGGACAAGGCTGGACTAGCAACTGAATGCTTATTGAACGAAAGAAAACAACGAAAATTCATTCCGAGAATCACGCGCACAACCCAACCGGTGCAATGGCAGGAAATTGAGAAGATTGAGAAGAAGAAGAAGAAAATTCAGTCAATTCAAAGTTAAGGCCTAACGACTTTCCTAACAGTTGTTCGATTTCCGTTCAAACATGAACGACTGTCGCCCATTTTATTAGCATTATTCTAGGCTAAGTGACCTCCTTTCTGCACCAATAAAAAATGGAGTATGGTTGGTTGATTGGTTCACTGGAAGGGAAAGGCGCAGTATCTGTCACACTTGTAGCTGTGGACACCTGAACCGCGCCGTAAGAGAAGGGAGGAAGGTGGGAGAGACAGTGGATAGAGAGAAAGAGGAGCCGTAGTGGAGGGCTACGGAGTAATTTGGACCACCTGGGGATCTTTAACGTGCGCTGACATCGCACAGCACACGGACGCCTCTTCGTTTCGCCTCCATCGAAACGCAGCCGC
>JAJIZL010021497.1:845130-907281 GCA_023969395.1 Amblyomma maculatum
TCCGTGTGCTGTGCGATGTCAGCACCTGTTCCGTAAACTTTGCATGTCTTTCGGTTTGGTTTGGTTTGTGAGGTTTACTTCCCAAAGCAACTCAGGCTATGAGAGACGCCGTAGTGGAGGACTCCGCAAATTTCGCGCCCCCTAGGGTTTTTTTTTTTTTACTATGACACAGCACACGGGCGCCTTGCTTTTTGCCTCCATCGAAAAGCGGCCGCCGAGACCGGGATTCGATCCCGCGTCTTTGGGCACTCTAGTCGAGCGCCATAACCACTGCACCACCCCGGCGGGGCTTTGCATCCTTTTCAAGCAAGAAGTGAATGCCATTATAATTGGTCACTGAGTTCTCACAAACGGCGGCGATGCATATGAGAGGAGCAAATTGAGCAGACCACAATATATATCCAGCAGTATCGGCTACAGGCTAAATCTTGGGCGGGTGTATTACAGCGTGGACGTGGCTATTATATTCACACGCAAAAATGTGTCAGAATCATTAGGCGACGCCTTTAAAGTACTGCTGAATATTTTAAAAATACAGCGATTGACCAAAAAACCTTGATTGTTACCTATTGTTCTGTTTCTTAAGCCTAGCTGAGCTTTGGAACGAGCTCAGACACAAAAATGTTGAAGAATTAGCTTAAGTCTAGTTAAGTGTGCAAATAGCAAAGCCTCTTTACAGACCTGTTTGTATTAACTTAATTGTCAATTTGATACCTATAATTATCCTCTTCGCTGTCCCTAATTGCTGCGTCATTTCATCCTTACACCAGGCAAGAATTGCGCCCCGTTTCTGACGAGTCCGATGTTGAGTAGCACTAAATATACATAAGATTGTGTTTGGAGCACTTGGTTGGGATCAAAGCGATAGTGGTTCGATTCCCGGTGGAAACCACGAATGATTTTGACAGTGAAATGGGCGTTTTTCTAGTTATATCTAGCTTTTTATTTCCATTATTAAATCTTAGTTGATTTTCATCAACACCAAAAGAATTCCTCATATTTTCTATTGCTTGATGGCCCTTTGATTCCTGTGTGAGATATATGATTACATCAAACAATAAGCAGATACAGCTTGCCATGGAATAATTATCATCCATTAACCACTTTATAATACAAATCCATCCATCAGCAACTTGACGGGATGGCATGGTGGTGTATCTACATCCGCTAGTGGTGCATGGAGTCTACAGGGGTCTTGAAGTGTCCTATCCGAGCGTACGTTAAAAATGCAAAGCGTTTATTTATTTCAAAATACTATCAATCCCGACTGGGATTATTACAGGAGTGGAAACTTATTAATCACAAAATAGTGATAAGCCAGATAGTATATATATATTATCTGGCTTATCCCTATTTTGTGATTAATACCAAAGAACCAAATGTACATGAAAACTGCGATTACAGTACAATGTATATTGTATCGGTTTTCACATCTGTTCATCACAGATGTTCCTGGTAAAATTTAGCAATTTTCGCTAAAACTGTTTGTTTCAAAAGCATCGGAAAAATGTTTTTCTTCATTCCTGGGCCCGCTTGCACAAACCAATCTTAAGACTGTCTTAGCTAAGTCCAGACTTAACTGGAGTCTAAAGAATAGGCCACTAGCATGGCCGCTTAAGACTGGAGTCAAGACTGGGCTCCAGTCCTGACTTGAATAAGTCGCTTGTATGATTACGATTCTAGTGTTGTCTTGGTTAAGACACAAGGACGCCAGGTGTCTAAGCAGAGAAATTAGGGAAATACAGGGATGCGCTGGCACTGTCCTTGCTGTAAGATGTCCACATTCCGTTAATTTTGCGTTGTGTAAAATCCGTGCCATTGCTTTTTGCGGCTTAAGATTGTGTTACGAGGAAAAATTCCCCATGTGGTTGCTGAGGCCGTTCTGGGAAGTCACTCTGGTGAACATGAACCCGAAGCGTTCGACGTTCGACGTCTTAAATAAGCTTGGTCTTTCTAAAGACACCATTTAAGTCTGGACTTAGCTCGGACTTTATCGTGCAAGCCGGCCCTGGTATTGTAAGCATCACTGCTATTTAAGTCGTGAAAAACTTGTCTCAGCAGTTTTAATACAAGCAGCTGAATAAAAAAAAAAGAATTATAATTGAAAAAATATATATATAACGGCAGGTGTATACAGACATGCTGCACTTTGGCGTTTGACCGCTCAGTACAGCCGCATTACTGACGTGAGGGCGATCCACACAGTGTTCTGCCGTTGCACTGTACTTAAAACATCGAAAGAACCGACGGATTCAGGTTTTCATCATCCGGGATCTTTTTGTTAAGCCAACTGCCGCATCCTAAGTAGGCGGAAAGACTCGCCACCGCAGTCACGTGAACCCAGATTGAATGTGACGTCGTGAGCGAGCCAGGAGATTTTGTGCGTATTGCCTGGGTCCAGTTGGGCGAGTAGTGTCTGGGCATTTTTCATCTGGAATTGAAGCAAATGAGTTATTTTATAGCGTGAAGGATATCGAAGGTTCATGCTTACATTTTTATTGTTTCCTAGAAGCCCACTGTGTTTTCAGGGTAAAAAATCTTAGGTTCCTTTATAGGTTGCGTTCGTAAATCAGTACGATTCTAGAAAAAGAAAATTTCAAAGGACGAGCACCTGATTGCAACCATTAGTTCCAAATGAACGCGCATTTAGTAGCGAAGAGGTTTTTAGTAGCTCAGTTGTTTAGGAATGTTTATTGTGCAGCTCTGGGCACACTATTGACTAACATCTTGTAAATACGTAATAACGATTATGACGGCACTATTCACCAAGTGGAACGTAAGCAAATATGCATTGAAGGGCCTTAGATTAATTTCAATACATTGGTTAGCTTCAACATACACTGATATTGTGCAGTACAGGATGGTTTTTGTACTTTGCATTTACGAAAACGTGCGCGCGTGTCAACTGAGATCCAAAACCTGCTCTTCGCGTCAGCCTTAGGCGTCAAAACTCGAACGAAAAATGCACACCTAAATGTCTGCCAATACTATAACATTCACAAACTGCCAAAAAAGAATAACTGGATGAATAGGAAACAATTTTTGAATGAGCACCCGAAATATGTAGGTAGCCAAAATTTGACAATGAGGGTTTCTTAAAGCAAACGAAGAACATTGTATTTTCGCACATATCTTGTGCGACTAGGCGTATGTAAAGATGAATATTGTCGCAGTTACTAACAAAGAAGTAATGTAAACTTCTGCTCTTGCTTCATAACACAGCTAGGACAAAAGGTGTCGTTCAGATGGCTACGGAATAGCAGTTCACAAACATAAAGGACCTGTTACGAGTTGTGTAATTAGTTACTATAATTATCTTAACCCACTCGTGGTTAAAATATACCCTATAACTCAATATTTAACAAAACTTAGAAGGGATGACATTTACGACTGGCGGAAGTATATTCCCGCCATGCTGCAGTGGGTCAAAGAAAGGCGTAAAAACTAACGCTAGTAACACCATCTTTTAATCTTCGGAAATCGAAGAGTGTTCATACGCAGTAGTAGCGTCAGGTGTGGTAGGAGATTGCGTTACATGTTTACCATACTCTGTGGGCGCATATGCTAATTGAGCTCAAAACATATCTTTAAAAGTTTGCTGCTATGCTAGTTTGTTCCTTGTAATAAAATAAAAATATCCAAAAAATATTAGGACACACAGAAGAGCAGGGCAACACGTGAATACGATTCAGCAGAACTAAAAAAGAGAATGTTAAGGCGTGCCGATACTAGGAACTAGTTTTAGCCAATCTTGCATAATGGGTGGTAAGGCGCATACAAACTCTATACCTCGCTCAGAATCCTTGCAGCTAAACCCCTTGTACATTGACAAATCAATGAATAAAACAGACTTTGTTCTGCTCCAGAAATCATGGAATCTTTGTGTGAAAAACGCGAAAGGACAAATTTGCCATTGCTTCGAAAGGGCTACACAGGCCAGAAAGGATATTGAGTAAGTAATGGTTTACAATTTTTAAAGTTTTTAAACAAATTTTGAAATGCTTGGGATGGCCGCCTCTGACTGAATAAAACATGCCAAGAAACGTACAAGAAACAAAACAAGTCAAGAAACGAATGAAGCAGCGCTCGAATGTTCTAAGTGATATTTTTAATTATATGCCGCCATCAATGGGCTTGTGAAGAAGTGTTCCTCCCTTCCTCAATTATTTTTGTAAGGTGTGACCGTGATTTGCAGGCGTGTAGTTATTGTAATTATGGCTCAAGCGCCGACTTGCTTTGTACTTAAACAACATAGCCTCAGTACAAACCTGTTTTTGGATCCGCTCACCCCGTATATCCATATTTGGTGGCTGCACATTTTGCCCATATCTTCAAAAGATTCTCCTTGCTAAGATAATTTTAAAAAAGTAATAATTTAGGGATACGAAAAAAAAGATTCAGGGGACACTTGAGATCTGTTCTTAAGAATATTACGTGTAAGCTTGATTATTTCAAGAAACCTGTGATATTTAGGGGTTCTAGTATCGGTAATAAACGTTTTCGACTACACTTTTCAATAAAGGTTGTATATTGCCTTACTATTTTGCACACTTCTGATCAGTATTATAGCGAAGCATACGACATTGAATGAAATCGCCCGCGACATATTTTTCAGCACCACTTTAAGCAAGCCGTAAAACGGTGCATCTGGACACAAGGGCAGCCAATTTAACTCTGTATCCCAGGGTCCTGGAAGGCTGAACTTTGTTCACACCATCCAATAGCAAGGCTAAAGATCGATTTTTCTGCTCTTTGGCAAGACGCATCCGTATTTATCTAAAAAACCAGGTCCTGGACTTGCTGCATTCAAATCAGCCCTGAAAGCTTCTAAAAGCTCATAAACTAATTTTCTAATCCCCTCCGCTGCCCTTTCCTTCCCTTGAAATCCAAAATAGTACCCTCAGTGAGAATTGGCAATTCTCTCTTCGCACAAGTGTCCTACCGATGGCAAACTCATCTTCTTGATTTCGAATAGAATTCCATTATCTGGAGTAATTTCTCTTACCCCCTCTGCCCGCTTCCTATCTCCTAATGTTGCACCTGCCATTTTCCGTTCTAAAACTCTCCACGTTGTCCTCAGCTTAAGTAGGACCCTCTTCGTTAGCCTCCAAGGTGCCGGTCCATAGGTGAGTACTAATAATATTCATATGTTGTATACTTTCCTCTCAAGTGATACCGGTTATCGGCTAGCCAGGATTAGCAAGTACTTGACAAATGCCCTCCATCTCTACCTCATTCGCCTAGACACATCTTTTTGTAGACGGGACCTATCGTTACTACCTGGCACATATTTACCTACCACATCCAGTGCCTCGCTACCTACTGTAAACTGTTCTTTTTTCTCTTTGTTGTATGTTACTGTATTCTTCGAAAGAATAATTTTTATGCTTACCTTTCTACTTTTCCTGTGTAGACCTTTAATCTTTCTTCGTTATTCTTCCTGATTACTTAGCAAGGCACTTTCATCGGCTAATCAAAGATTACTGAAGCATTCTACATAATCCTGTATAACTCCTTGTTTCCATTCGAGCTCTGGATAGTTCTCTTATTTTGATTGATAATGCAAATAAGTAAGTACTCGCGTTCTTTTCCTCCTACCTTTTTGGTACATTCAGAGCTGAGGCTGAACCTGCGCTGCCACACTTTAACTGGCGCTGTGGCATTCAGAAGTGACGGATATCGTCTCTACTCTGTGCGTTATTTGCAAACATAGTGTGGAGTTGAGTACTAGGAGTAAACTGCTCCGACAACACTGATATATCACGCACAGCCTTTTCAAGTATGTTTCATGATGGTGAAAGGTTTTATAAAGTCAAACCTCCGGACAACCACTTATTGAAAAGGGTACCATATTTTGTGTACGCCAATGCAAAAACACTTGTTGAGCAACAGAAACGAGGGAAAACTGCAGGCGACCGAGACCGTGTACGCCATTAAGAACCAGCACGCTGCCGTGCCTTTGGTTGAAAAGGCGCTCCGATTTCGTGGCATTTTTGGCATTTTTCTTGGTGACGACAGTCTCTGAAGGACTGTTTCTAAAGAACGCGGTGCTACATAGCGACTTATTGCGATATGTTGTCACCTGAAACAAGGACAAGGATCTCCGATTACTTTAGAGTGACATGGAAGGGAGTTTGCAGTACAAACTTGACATATGCACAACAAAATGCCATCTAAGGTGTATAGAGCTTCGTAAGTACAAGCAACAGCCCCGCCAGGTAGACTGCAGTAGTTCCCCTTTGTTCTAAGCTGGAGTTGAATAAGCTTGAGAAAAGAATAGAGAACAAACCTTGAAAGTTTGTTCCCATTCCAAAATCCGCAAATTGGAACTGCTTTAGAAATTTTATAACCGCGACACCAGACAAGAAATGCTGAGCCAGCATCCTAACAAAACATGAATACACTTAGTGTTAAAGATTCTTTTGAAACCCGATATTCACACTATGTAGAAGAGTTCTTGAAAATAAGTTTTGCATTGAAAAAATATACTCAAATTACTTTGATGACATCTATTCTCCAAGACCTGTTCTCCTTTCTGCCAGTATTTACCCAAATTGCTCTGAAGACTTCTTTTATTCCGTCTTTGTTCTTCACTGCAATGAAGGAATTGGTGTGGTACCATTTCAAACCGCAGCTACGAGAACTTCTGAAATTTTTATGTCATTTCTTGAATTTCATTTGGGTGCAGCGGTTATTACTTTTGAAATTGTGTTAATTGTGCAGAAGAATGGCATATACATTGGCTCCTGCGTGATGCCAGTCGTGTAGAATGCTTTCTCTCTTCCATTCAACAATGTTTAGGTAATTGATTTATATAAGGACACGATACACAAAGTGTTTAGGCAAGTTCATTATTTTCTAGGCTTTTTAAGGCAAAAGAAACCTGTACCTGCCATGACTGCGTTGTGAAAGTTGCATACGTTTTCAGACAGTGTGGAGGGGTGATAAACTTCACGCACGAAGTCTCGAAGGTCAACAGGTTGCTCGGGGGGATCTTAATTTTTGCTCTAGAATGGAATGCTTGCCGGGGATACAAATCTCTCTGCCCAGCAATACATAATGCCGTATGATTAAGGCCAGTGAGATGCGGTAATAAGGGCAGTTGCAACAATTTACATGAAAGAACCTCTCAAACAATGGTGTTGTCTTGCAGTTAAGCTAGGCATCGAATCCCAGATTTCTAGGCTGTTATCAGGCAATTTTTGCTTGTCCCATCTCTACAGTGGATAATGCTACAAAAAAAAATGAATCCGGTGTCATTAGAAAACAATGTATCTTGCCAGCCGTCTTTGATAATTACTAACCTTGCACTCTATGCTCTCCGGCGTCTCGAATGAAGCCACTCCCGTAACCCCGCCGTCAGAGTAGGCAGTGAAGAAGCAGCAGCCGTTTTGAAAATACTTCATGTTTGCACGCAATGCGACTTGTCGAAACACACCCGCAAAGCATTTCTGCAATGAAAAAAAAAACACATAGAGAACAGCACTGAAGCGTCAAGCAGATTGCTCAACTTTAGATGCCATTCTTATAAACAAACGTTACAACCAATGTTTAAGCGTTGCAGACATGGCGCGTTTTAGCCTGAAAACTTGTTTAACATCTCAATACTTTCTTAGGCTACAGATTCCTCGGCTAGACTACATTACCATAATATTAGGAACTGTAACCATGAGTATGCCGCCAACTTTGAGTATGCCGCCAACGTCTACAACGTAGAGTAATTATACACTAATTGCTCACTATTATTATCACTCTTAAAGGGAAGAATTCCTTCGCAAGACTTGTTAAGGAGCAATATTATGTGTCTGGTTCCATTCACGTCCGAAGTATTTGATATTGTATAAACGATGGCTCATCTTACGTGGGATAACCTATATAAACCCGGTACATTTTTGCTTAATGTTGTAGCCCCCGACTGCATACACTATATATGCGAAATGATGCACGATATGAGTGCGTCTGAAATAATGGACGCTGATACTACGGCAGTAGGAACTGCGCGAATAGAAATGTGTACGCGAGTATGTATCACAGGGGGAATCGAGACACAGACTGGAACCATCAACGTGGCTTCTTAAAGCCCTTAACGGCGAAGCCTAAGTCAACGATAAATTTTCCGGCGAAGATATATGTTTCTGCAGAAATATTTCGCTCGCAAGTATTGAACGCACCGCTAAGGGCGAGACCGACATCGCCTGCCGGTGGTTTCTGGCTGGCGCAAATTTATAACAGCTCACAACTCGGAAAGCATGAACTTCACCTAAATGTTACATGACAGGGAGAACGACTAACGTGTAGAAAAAAAATGTCACAAAATAATTATTTATATTAGCATATCCCAAACCAACACCTTACGAGCAATGGTCAGATCTGACAGCAGCAAGTATTGTATAATTTGGACAGTTTTTTACAGTGCTTGCACATCTATACTTACACAGTGTGGGCGACAACTCCCTGCAACTTTAGAAATATGACAGCGCAGCGGTAATGGCTTCGTCTACAGCACGCCTTGCGTATCGCGGTTCATCTCGTAATTTGCTACTTACTAAAAAAAGAAGCCTAAAGCAAGGGCCACTAATAATGCACAAGCCCTCAGCAGCATGCGGTCGTACTTTAGTAAAATATGTTAAATATCACGTGACAAAGATAAAAAGCGCAGCTTTAACCAAGCCGTTCGTATGAGCCTGCATGGGCTAGATGTAGCGTGCATATTTCACTCTGGCTTAAGCTGTCGAGGGTTCCATTCCATGAATCTCTCATCAGCTGCACCAGTTGGTAGCGCCTTCAACTCTGGCATTCTACGTGGTATGTTTAAGCCGCACACCCAGCTGACCAATCAGTGCGCAGCCATATCGATTGCCAAATAGGATCCGGCAGTGGCGTGATCGTTATTGCCTCTCAGAAAGCCCGCAAGGCACGAAACAAATTTTGGTGGGAAAAAGTGCTTTTCTTTCGCCTCATTGATTATGAGAGGTACTGGACTAAGCTCTGCGCAGGGGTGTGGCAACGCAATGCTTACTTTATGCGTATTATGTTGCTGAATGGTTTAAAATAATTTGAATATTGTTACTTAAGCAGTTTATATATTTCTACATTGGGGGCACTAATCTATTGCGATATTGAAGGTTGTGCTGCTATATATGTAAATCAGCTTTGTCAAAAATGCAGCTCAAAATATCCTTTATATGTGCGCAACAAAAAGCTGGTTCACTTAACTTTAACTCATTCCGGACTCTAAAATTTGCGTCGGCATTGTTTTCAGACAACATAGCAATGAATACTGCTTAATAAAGGAAAATCAACTCGGCTTTATTTCTCTTTTTTCTGACGTTGCATTATTTAAGCCACACTGCTGATCAGCGAAATTGTAAAATACTCATGTTTGATGTGGATGCCCTTCAATTTGATGACATACCACTGCCCTTAAAGTTAAACAAAAAAAAAGGTGATTAGCACATTTGCTCTTCTATTCACCTAATGAATAAACACTACAGTATGCATAATGTATGCCTTGCTGTAAAAATCCACTTCTAACTATCACTTCGAGATATCTCCAAGTTTACAAAAATCTGAAAATCAATTAGTAAGGAACACGTTTGAGAATCTGCTCAAGAGCACAATGTAACAACATAAATATCCCTTTATCAGGACGGTGACTCTCATTCCTGATAATAATTAATAAAGTTGATTACCATCTCCAGTTGTATACTTCTTGTTGTAAAGCATCCTTATTGAGGTGACAGCTTGATGGATGGGGGTTTCTTATCACAAAGGGTGCTATGAGTGGCATCGTTGTAATATTTGAGAACAGAGGGAAAGTCTATATATTAGTCGGGATGCCACAAAAGGTACGCAAATACTGTTAAGGAGAAGGGCACGCTAGGCCTACAACTAGGAAGCCTGAACTGAAACAAGGGAGGATCTTTCAGACCACGCGGAGGCTTCAGTCGTCGTTTCATAGACGTCGCAGAGAAAATCGTTTAAAGCCGGAGTTTATACGGTAGAGAATCAAAACCCGCCAAGTTGACGACGCTGCAAATGCTGCAGAAGAGGAGCAGTGAGATTAATGTTGTTCCTTTGCAATACGCCATGACAGAACTACATTAAACAACTTTTTAACGTGACGACAGCGCTTATATTAGGCGAAATATCTAGAGGGTGCAGTAACGTCGCATTGATAGTAGAATGACGAGCAAGACATGGCAGATAAGGTGGATTTCAATGATTGGTTGACGGGTTGTGTGCCGTGACGACATCGCATTAAATAGCCAGTTTCGTAGGAGGGGCCAAGTCGAGTAGCTGGTGCGAAAAGCGTAATGAACGTCCAGGCCTTCGAACGCATGTCAAAGAAGCTGCCCCTAGGAAATTCAGGCATATAACTATGCCTTGGCTCAAGCGCATCTTAATATGCGTCGAGCACTATTGCATATATTGTTGTAACTTACGCCTTTACACTAATTAATTTGTGAAAATAGTGTTGCAAACAAAGCGATTAGGGACAAGGAGCAACAAGGATTTGTAAGCCAATGAGGATCTGCAGGGAACGCCAGAAGACGGCAACCATTCATGCTACCGCATTACGAGTGTACCGTTAATTTGACCAATTCGCGGCCCTGCTCTCACAACAACGCTGCAAGTCCCTAACATGGGTATACCTGGGGTTAATACGAAGCCGCTTTGCCAGTAATGATGCAATGAAATTTTATTTTAATATATCATTCGCAATTAGCTACCTTATCTTTCGCGCGAAGGAGGTGAATACATAAATAAATAGTGCACGGGTGTAGGGCTGCCCATAACTAAATGTACTGCCTTACAGCGCAGGCGCAGGGTACATCTGAGCTTCTCTTCGGTTGGCACAATGTAGTTACCTAGACTGAATTTGCTCACCGCTTCGAAGCTGACGGTAGTTCGGTTCTTGACGGGCATGGGTAGCAGCCCGTTCGCTCCCTGCTGAATATTTATCGTGTCGATTCCGCGAAAAACATCCATCCTTAGGCTCAACGTTAAAGCAAACACATTCCTTGGGTTGGGTATACTTGCGATCAGTTGCACAACATCCTTCTGCAGGGAGACAAAAAGGAATGAAGATTGCACGTCGCCAGTAACACACTATTATTACGACAAAATCAAAACAACACGGCTACTCCTTTTGTTCCTCTAAAGATGAGCCCCTAATTCCCTATATGGTAATGATCGCAAGCCGCAGATGCTAAAATATTTTGTTAGATTAAGTTTTATGCCTTTTGGATGCATTTACAGAAATTTTAGGCGCGAAGCTAGAAAACAGATCTGCAAATAAGTTAGAGGCGTCCGTGTGCTGTACGATGTCAGCGCACGTTAAAGATCCCCAGGTGGTAGAAATTACTCCGTAGCCCTCCACTGCGGCTCCTCTTTCTCTGTTTCCACTTCAACTCCCATCTTCCTCCCTTCCCTTACGGCACGGTTCAGGTGTCCAAAGACACAAGTGTGACAGATACTGCGCCTTTCCCTTCCTGTGAACCAATTATTATTATTATTATTATTATTATTATTATTATTATTATTATTATTATTATTATTATTATTATTATTATTATTATTATTATTATTATTATTATTATTATTATTATTATTAGGTTAGAAGAACATAATACGTTCTAGACAGTATTTATATATATGAAATTATGAGATGCACCGTTACAGTTTCACAAGCTAAATGTAGCTTTAACGTAGAAGTCACTGGTACATACTCAAAGCAAAACATAAATAGGAATAAAAGTTGTTAAATAAATATAACGAGGAGGCAGTCGGGGTGGACGGGGACATAGCTTTGATAGAAGTTACGCTCTTGAACCTGACAAGAAAAGCTACCGAAATCCTTAAAAATGCAATCAATCACTGTAATGTTTTAATTGTCTGTTCGCATAGTTTTAGTTCCCGAAGGTGACAAGTTTTCCTCCAGCACAACTGGACACAAGCTTGCAACCTTGATCCACTGGAACTCATGGCTGATGATGGTATTGGTTTGCAATGGCTGAGTGTTATTGTTTTAGTGTTAGATAGGATGTCGCAAAATTTTCCCTCCTGCCCCTCTCAATCATCTCTCAGCAAGAAGAAAGAGCAGGGTGAGAGAGATATATGAGAGGGTATGTGTGGAGGAGGAAGTCGCAAGTTGTGCTCGGCTGAAACGAACTACTCAACCTTCTTTTACTCAACCGTCTCTTCAAATATTGCATTGTTAGGCGCCCAAGCAAACTTATTCACAAAAACTTCGAAACCCCAGTTGAGTGGAAATAATCTTGCACCAGAACCTTTAATTATATACAAAAATGAAATGCGACTTAATAATACGCATCGGGCGAGGTGCCCGATGTCAAACCCCCGTTTCAGGCCTATCTCCTCTCAACGCATCAGAAATATCACTCAGCCATTCTGCGTGGAACGGTCTAGCTCTACATCCTCAAACCCTAATAAAGGCTGCAACGGCGCATCAAGAAAAGCGCTATGACAATGTTCCACTAGCTGTGATGGCATGAACAATTAAAGCCTGCACGTCAAGCCTACCCGATGCCATACTTTGTTGGAGCGACGATAGCCGTCTGTTTCAACAAAGTTACCTGCTCAATATCCTACTGAGCCCCACGTTCAGGCGCCAAGATATGGGGCCACAACTACGTACAGCTAGCGGGGTGGGCGAGCTCCCTTATCATCAGCATGCAGGCGTTGCTCGTACGCCACACTTGTCCCGAACCCATTGCACTGAGTCGCAGCCACGGCAAGTCCGGACGAAATAGGCAATGATTGGACACGCTAGGTAACAATTTATTAACCCTAACCTAACGCAGCATCATACACTGCGGAAGAATGTTTTATCCAATAACATAGGAGTACGGGTGGCTGGCCGTGTCGTCGTAGTCGTCGGCCGGCAGAGAAGGTACGGGCAATACGCCGAGGGTCTACGGATTCATTCGAGGCAAGAGAGGCTTTCCCTTTGCCGGCACCGCGGTTTTGTCCTTCTCTGTATTACATGCCGAGAAGTGATCGGTTGCTTCTCGGGACATAACTACGAGAACCAATTAGTTCCTCGTCGCGTTTGGGATGCACCCTTCTCTTAGTTACCAGCACGATGCTGTGGCGTCACAGCATTGTATGGGGAGCGAGGGAAACGCTAAGTGCCTCCTCCCTCACCCTCTCCTGGCGAGCGCGCCTTCTCTCGTAAATCGGCCGCACTCGTCGCTGGTTAGGAAGGACAGTGGGATCTATATGTATCCCCACATATTTTAGTGTCCAAAGTGTCCTCCAGAATTTCTTGCTGTGTGTTGTACCAAGGCTTTCAGGTAAAATTTATAACCACTTTTACAATTTCGCTATGTCGCTCACGTACGAATTCCTTTACCACTCACGAGATTAGGTTGCTCCTGGTAGAAGAGGCAGCCGTAGTTCCACGAAGCTGGAGCCTGTGCCTGAGGTTTTGTAGAATCTGTTTCAGTGATAGTCAAAAAGATTACCAGCATCCTCAAGCTGCAATGGACGGAAGAAACAAAAATATTTGCTCGACGAGTGACCACAAAAAAAAAAGACTCACGCAAATATACTGAGGAAAGTAGTAGCACGGTTAAGCAAAATATGAATTTGATATGTGCCAGGACATTAACATTGGTTCAGTTTTCAGTTTTATGATGGGATTTTAAGGTCTAACAGGCCTCAAACACACATCTACTGAGTCGGTGGGGACCCTGTTTGTAGCACTTTATAATACTTGTGCCTCGTAACGCACATTCTGATTGCAAAGCGATATACGTGTGCTTCGCATCCACCGAGCACGAATCGAAGTTCAACATATGAGACAATATTATTTCGCCCCGGGGTTAAAAACTCATTTTGAGGCCATGAAGCGTTCGTTTCAATGTATCAGCTGCGTACCTGCATAGTCCTTCACAATTGCCTGCCAACTCACACCAGCGAGAAACCACGGACAGGCTGAATATTGACGAATTGTGCGTTTCTGGGTCCCCGATGTTTGCAAGCAAAAGCTTTCAAAGAGCTTTCATTCAAAGAGCTTTCAAAGACATAGGCGGAAACGGCGAATTCGGGCTCCTGTGCTGGCGGATTATTATGCAGTTTTGCAGAAGAGCGCAAAAAAAACAAACACACACACATTTTTAAGCAAGGAAAGCTTACAAAATAGTTACTATACAAGAAGGAGGGTAAAGACCAAGCGCCTTTAACTGCGTTTAATCCCCCGCTATTCGCCTAGGTGTAGAAATGGCGAACAGTACCCTTCGAGTGCCCTCAATTCCTAGTTTCTGCTTCCTCCTTCTTCCGCTTGCAGACGCCTGTGCCAATTTGTAACAAGCTCTGCGCATTGAGGGGAGGCTAATCGCATGCAGTTACCAGAGTTCAAACCAAGAAGAGCTCCATTTTAGTGGTAGCAAGCATATGGATGATACGCTGATGGGGAATGCTCAGGCCACCTCTCTGATGACTACATATTAGGTCCGGTGACCGCCATGATTAAGTCGGTATTGATATCTGTCTCTTGAGCCTTGTCAATGATGACAAGAGATACACCACGAAGACTGGCTTCCAATTTCCGCAATAGGATGCTAACTGTGCAAAACAAGATGGGTCCACAGGGATGTGGCACTAGATTAGAACCGCATACTGTAAACTGCAGTCTGTCCAAGTTTTCGGAGTGTTCATCTGCGATAAGCTAAGCAGCAGACACTGCCCTGCATGATTCTTCGGGGCTAAATGATCACTACATAGCAGGAGTCTAGTATGTACTGTGGTCCCTGCTTGTTCTCCCGCAGCCAATGACCCCTCTTATGATGACGACCTGCGAGTGATGGCTTCCAAGATGCTGTCGTAAGAGTTGTAGATGTAGCCCTCATTCAGCATGCGCTTGAGTTTTCGGTTGTGGTACACCAGGCGGTTGTAACTGTACAAGAAATCCTCGCTCATCTGCGTTGCGAGATGTCCCGAGTGTGCGGTACGATTTGGCGGATACAAGAGCACCACCTCTCCTGATGTCGTCTGTGAGACCCCTTGCTCTGCTTCCAGGTGACATGGTACTTTAAGAACAAAGGGTTCACTCAGCTGCTAGGTGTTTTCTCGAGCAGTGAGTCTCGATGCCTAGACCACTGATGGTTTCGTTGAATTACTGCTGCACATCTGGCTTGAGGCTCATTTTTTAAAGTAGTGGCCCCGTCTCTCTTCTCGGTGGCTCCTTGTGCAGTGCGCGAAGATGCAATGGTAGAAACGCTCCCCCAGGAATAGAGTGCAGGACATGATTGCAGGCTTCATTTGGGAGTCCTGCTCCCTTGCATAGGTATTCACACTAAGCATACGAGCTATAAATTCCGTTGGTTCAAAGAAGGTCTTGTGGCTTCGTCGCACTTCACAGCAATTGTAATTGGCACTGACCTTCTTCATCTGCATAAACTTGAGCTTAAACTGCTGGAAGTTGACAGCTGCACCAGCACAAAGTTCTAGACGCACAACTTTCACCTACATACTCTGAGGCAAAATTATGGGTTTAAACTGGGCTCTTTTTCTGCCAGTGGCCTTTTTCTCTGCGCTTGTCAAACTGGCCGCCGCTTATACAGGGTTCTTGACGAGTCGCTCTCTTTCCTTAGTGACCGTGCGCTGCACAAATGCTCGCTTAACACTGGAAACAAGCTCTTCCTTTTGCAGTTCGGCCTCTTAGTAGGGAACACAGAGGTTAGAGTTTCAGCTGGTATCACTGTTGCGGAGTCTTCCTCTCACACATTATTTTCACAAGTTGCACTACTGAGCTCTTCAAGGCAGGCTGTATTTGTCTGCTGTTCATTGTATTTCATGTATTGATAACAGCCACTGAATGCTCTTCCATCGTTCTCTGTTGACGGCTTTTGGGGACCTTGCCTGAGGTCATTCTCACTTCATCCCATCAGCTCCTCCTTTTGAAGCTTCGTATCACCCCAGGCCGATCGACATTCATTTCTTCTGGATGATCACTCCGTGGTTAATCAATAGGCACGCAATCAACTTGTTGCGCCCGTTCACAGTCTTCTTTCTTTGGGCGGTATGAAAACAACCTTAATTGTAAACTACGCAGAACCATGTCAGCCTTTAAGCGCGTGTAACTGGCTGCTTTATCCACTCATGGAGAGTCTCATCTAGATCACTCCCGATTTCAATGGGCTTCTTCCAAAGATCTGTCCCACAGTACCGCAGCAGTTCCTCTATGTGGGCTGACATCTTCCTTGGCCCAGGTAAATTCGCCACTCTTAACCTCGACTGCGAGATGTCTTGGCTTAGAGGAGTTCATACAATAATGCAATTGGAGCTGACTTCGAAACGAGGAAGTCGGGAATCCGTGTGAACACTGTCGAACTTTTGTCAGGCGTGTCTTTAAGCGCAATGACAGAATCGGCGGTTAAGTCGAAATGTAATTCGGCGAACAACGGCTAAGGGTTTTAAGGGCTTCTGTGGACTGCAGCTAGAATAAGCTCGGTAGCGGACGTCATCTGTAAGAACTTGATGAATTCCTTCGTGTCAGTGCACAAGATACGCAATACTCTGTGTGGGTCTTTATAATGTTTCAACAAGCTTTCTACCCTTTCAGAGAATAGTATCTGAAGGGTTGGTTGCCGAGAGTGAGCTGCACTTTCTTGTTTTTCGGAGTTGGGTTCCGATGACCGGCAGTTCACGCCTGTATCGGCGATCCTTCCTCAATAGCCTTGTCAGTAGTCATGTTCTCGTTCACGGATACATTGGGAAATATCCAATAAAGGTACTTACTTAGACAATGAAGCTGCTGCATGGAGCTCATCTGCAGTCTGCATAAAAGAACACCGGCAGGAGTAGGCGGCTGAAGAGCCTCTTCTTGGCGGTGGACGAGCGTCATTTTTCGTGTGGCAGTTATCTCAAAGCCCAGAACCGAGGCGATGTCTTCAGAAAAACGTTGCCTTGAAAATCTGTAACTTTCCATTCAGCGCGCGTAAGCCGCCGTTGTAGGTTTTCAGCCTTGCGTGAAAAAGCTTTAAGTCAAGCATAGTTCCTGCTTTTTATCTAAGTACTTCACTCACGGCACGGCCGAGTTCGAAAAGCGCATTGGATGATGCTCTTCCTTTTTATGCACTCCATGATGCCTCGCTGAAGTCCCCTTCTCTAGTGGGGCTATCTGGTGGACCTCCTATATATTTCTCAAGTGTCATTGGCGTTCTTGGTGTAACTTCCAGGAAAGAACAATGGAGAAGCTCCCAAAAACCTCCCATGTTTCGGCACAATAAATACAGAGGGAGGAGGGCGAAAACAACTCGTTCGTGCGCACGAAGTTCCACACCTCTTCTTCTTCCTCTTCTGCTCGCAGACACATGAGCGAATCGGCGACAGTATTGTTAGCAGTGACGCATGTGAATGCTCTAACGAGTTTTATCTAGAGTAATTTACAGCGAACTGGACTGTGTGGTTTGTCCTACAATACCTGTCGCGAAAAGCTGCATCACGGCTTTTAGGGTCCAGTGTGAATGATTGGCTTCTCTCTCTCTCGCACTTCGAAGGGTCGTCCAGCCAACCGTGTGGACTTAATTTGTTTCTGTGAGGAAATGTTTTTTTGTAAAGTTTTCCTGCATGCATGTGCTTTCTGCTTTAGTTCGTTTTTGTTGAGGCCTTACATATGCACAGGGACACGCTTGACTGCTGTGTAAAGCGTGTTCGGTCGGTAGGTTAGTGCGCGTCATTCAAGTGCGCAAGCGTCATTCACGAATGGCGATAGTAGGTCGAAAATCCCCATTTATAGTAGATTCATCCTTTCTCAATAGCAGAGTTAAATGTTTCTATACCTCTTAAACAGTTCGTGTATTAACAATTATAACGGACCGCAGTGCGTCCTGCGCCTTGTTACAGGTTAGCCATATTCGTACCGATTCCGTTGGGAGCAGTAAGCACGATGTTTTCAACAAAACTGTGGAGCTATGGGCTGTTACTAAAGCATAGATGAACGAGAATTCCATTAAACAATTGCAAAATCTGGTGTAAGAGCGTCGCTCTTAGTCAGTGCAACGCCCTCACAGGACGACTTCCACCGCTCCCGCAACGACCACGACAGCCCCCCCTCGCCAACCAGACACCAGCGGCAAACTGGTTTGCCGCTGCTAGAACCTATTAACCTTTTTTTTTGTTCAAATATTACACCGCTCCTCAAGTCGCAGTATAAGCTGCCATCACTGCCCCTCCGGAAGGAGGCCAGCATGTGCGATTCAGGTGTCAGAAGTGAGCATTCTTATGTATGCTAGTAGAATTTCTTCATCACTGTGCGGTGTGATTAATTTGGTAAAAAAGTAATACGACGGCTGACCTTTGTTATGCACATTCATAATTATAACTGCTAATATGGTTGGTGTCCTATCCGGCTTTTATTAGCTCGTTTTTGGCGTTTACATAACCGGAAGTTGCGCCTAATGTCTGATTTTCTAGACACGCGTCCAGGTTTCAGCGCAAACGGACAAAAAGACAGACATTCTAAGAAAGGTACTTGTTATTTCCGTTTTGTCTTAATGCTGGCACTCTGTTTTTCTCATTCGCATATCGATTTAATACCGATAAGGAAGTATTGTGTGGTTAAGAAAACACACTTTTTCGTGATTAAGCTTCTCGTGATCACTACGGTGTGAAAATCACTATACAAGGCGGCATTTTGGTGTTCAGTTAAAAGCTCGTTTTGTTTGTCAGGAAGGATGAAAACGATAGTATAGCGCATTTCGTCTTTTTCCGTGGTTCCTGCTGACCGAGGCCATTTGGAGTATGCTTTACGCGGGGTCACAAAAATATATGGCAACGCATTGACTGTTCAAACGAAAAGAATTAATCTTTACCGCATCAGGCCTCGTACTATACACGATAATTTCTTTTCTGCCAGATCGAGCGGTGGAATATGTCGCAAACACTTTGTTTTCACGCGTTAGCTCAATAAATCTAAATCAGCTGTTCTTGATAAATTCCACTTACTCGCTGATGCCTTGCAAAAATGACGTATAAACAGGGCCGGCGAATTGCAGTGCAAAGGGCATGAAGGCGAAGAAGAACACTGTTTCCGTTGCTCCCAGTCCTGTCAAAACCGCCTCGATTTTCTGCAATGTATTGTACACCCCCCCCCCCCCCCCCCATTTTAACACAACGAAATCCAAAAATCACGTATGCTAACTATTTCTTACGCAGGGCACTTCAGCCACGTTGTAGACTGCCGTCAATAGTTTGTTTTTATTGATTCTTATGTTATGTAAAGCAGAAAATTCGCTGAAAACTAGGCGTGTCATATTATGAGTGATCAGGCACTAAACTCTAGCTGCATGTGCACTAGGACTAAATATATGATCAGTTCACAATAGGCGCGAATCATCATTCACTGAGTACGAAGCTATGAACAAGGACAAAATAATATTCAGACTATAGGTTCTTCTAGCATATTTTGCTGTATAATGATCCATTTTAAAAAAAAGAAATATTACGCCTCAAGTATAGGGCATAACCTGAGAAATTGGTGCTGATGAGCTTATCGCAGTCCTCTTTATTAAGGACCTTATAAAAAGTGCACACTTAACGGTGTGCCTGAACTAGCGTTCTCACAAGTTAATAATTAAATTCGGCGCTAATCGTTGATATAGTTGTTTTACATAGGAAGTTAGTTTGTGCATACCCCGGTGCCCACTTCCATTCATTTCAACATACACTAATATCTGCTCTTTCGATGGCTGCCTTGCAGTACTCAGATAGGCATTTAATAAATAAAAGCTCCCTCTTACCCCGTAGGGGAAACCGCACGTCACGAAAGCAAAATAATTTCCGTCGAGCCAGAAAGAACCCTACCACGTCTCAAGGGATATGAAACTTCTCAACCCATTAAATTTACTATCGTCTTAAAAAGTGAGCACATGTCAGTCACTGCGGCGACTTCGAGACTGATATCAGTATCTCATTCCGTCATAGGCTGTAACCATATTACATTGCACAAAATACAGTTCTATAAAGGAGGATTTCCTCTATTGAGCACAGCAACTTAGAGTTCGTCTTGTTTACAGCAGACTTTATTAACGAACAAATTGGCATGAAATGAAATGGCATAACTTACAACCGAGAGTACGTTCATCTGGAGAGGCACGGAGGGCGACTGGTACGCCGAGATGCCTGGTACATTGTCCAGCAGACCGAAACCAACCAAGGGAAGCGATTGGCTTATGTTTCGAGCACTGGCCGTGAATAGCGGCCGGTTGATTCTATATATTACATCAGCCAAGCTTGATCCAAGATTAAGAGTGAAGAGGTACTTGCTGATGTGAGGTTTCAGGAACAGATACAATGATTCTGCAAAGGAACGGCGAACGATAAGCAGTTTTAGTCGAACGGATGAGCACCGTTTATCTCATCGCCTGTGTCAAGCCATTTGTTAAAAAACGGTGATCTGCGACAATAAAACACTCGCATTGTTTGGCAAGTCTACTAGCGGACACTTTTCCCTGGGCTTCTTTTTAATTTGCAAAGCTCCTGTGAGAAGGTTGTTTGTACCTCTCTTATTGAAACCGCACTGCTTCTGTCTAACAACAACACTCTGCATACATCATTAGTTTACCACATCCAACAGTTTAAGCTGTTAATCTAGAGCACTCATGACAGCGCACGCCTGAGAATGTTGGTGGCTTGTATGGAACGTCGAACCAACGCCACACAGCTGATGGAACACATTGTTTTATGGTCAAACAGAACGTCATGATTATCTAGCTTTTGTTGTCTAGATTTATATGGTTTTTGCGCAGACAATGAATTTAGGCTACGAGGATTGTCATAGGTGGTGGTTCTAGATTTTCGCCCACATGTGGATGTTTACCGTGAACCGAAATCGCGCACTACGTAGGCGCCTTGCGATTTGAATCCATCTAAAGGCGGTCGTTTCTAATGGCTCGCTTCTAGATCAGCAGTCCAGCTTTCTAGCCACTGTGCAGCTCGATCAGATCGTATCTAATTGTTAGCCCTCGAAGCTTCAGCACTTTACAAGTGTATGTTAGACAGATGGAGAACCTGACTGTGTAAATATTTAGTGCAATAAATTCATATCGCTGCCCTCATTGCAATGCATCGCTCCCTCGCACGGAAATTTACACCGTGATACTCAGTAGTCGAGTGTGCTAGAACATAACGTGTCTAAATGAATTAAGTTTATATCAATGGTTTTCCTTGGTAAGGGAAAAGGTAGAGGAATACGATATTTGAATGTTTCTGGGTGCTTCATCTAGTTGGCTCCGGCTTGCAGTCCTTAGTGTTTTCTATTCTTTGCTATTCTCTACACGCGCAGGCGCCCATGTTGCGGCGTGCTTCCTATGACGCACCTGAAACTGCAGTTCTTGCTTGAGATATTATGCACTTTGTTATTTTCATTTACATGTGGTTGCAAAAATAAATGTAGACGGCGTCACACGTACATGAATCAATCCTGGAATAAAGGTTGTTCTTAGGTACAAATATTTCTCAGCTGCCCCTTCAACCTTTTGTGATTCAAAAGTATTTGGTTGCACTTCTTTAATGCTCTTTTGTACTTTGTCGCAACACTTGAATTGAGGCAAAAAGCACGGATGGCATGTGTCCATGCTTGCACTAGTGATGAGAAATGAAAACTAATGGACGGCCTTCCACTACGTCTCCTTCGACATTGAAGTGTCACGGGGAGCTTAAGCACAGTAGTGGAAGGTCCGGGTGCGAGTTGGGGAAGAAGTGGAAGTATCTGCTGAACGCACAGTCTATATATATATATATATATATATATATATATATATATATATATATACACTCTCTGATTTCACCTTTAAGACGAAAGAAACCTTGAATGCGGCCGTACCATTATGGCGTACATTCTACGCTGCTGTGTGTGCGGCATGGCATACATCGCCCAGACCAAAACACTATTCAGGTTTTTTTTTTTTTTTTTCAAAACAGCAAGCATCACGTCCACAGAATGCCAAACCCTTTTTTCTAAGCACCTGTGGCTTCCACATCATTCTTTAGAAAACATTCAGGTCATCATTCGTTCTTCGGGCTTCCAAACGAGTCGATGAAGAAAACCGAGATAATCGTACTTCACGCACAAATTTCAGGTACTAACCGATGGAATTAATGTAACCTTGAGCAACGTTTGCTCTCTTAAAAGCCTATCTAACTAAAAGATGAGGTAATTATCTCTAACTGCTCACTCCTATGAATAGTCTCCATTTGACGCTAATCCACAGTTCGTTACTTAGCTCTTTTTAAACCCTTTTCCCTCCTCCAGGCTCCCGCCGCCCCTCACACAAGTTTCCTTAAACACAGCAAACGTCTTCACTTGGGACGCGCGCTGGAACAACTTCACAAGAGGATGCTCGGATACATGATCGGGTTTTGGAACAGCATCTGGCTGACCGCTCTTTTGTCGCAGCGGTGGCACGCTGCCTTTGCCCTCATCCCTGCCCATCGCTGTGTTTAACAACAGAGTCTAGCAAACATAACTCTTGCCCAAACGGTTTTGAACCCCTGCACTTCTGGGAAGCGGGCCGTGCTGGTATGCATGCTCACGCTATCTGTTTCCGATATCATTCATAATTTTTGTGCACTTTTGGTATGTTGTTCTTACCTTTTCGGCCATTTCCAGTTTCCCCCGAAAGAATTGTTCCCCTTTTTACTGCCGCCTTCGTGGAAGCACCTAACGTATGGGAAATCGGTCGGCTCTCCAACACTGCTACGAATTGCACCCATTTCGTTTTTTCATTTTTTTTTTTCATTTCAAGCCTTAACCAATGGTAGCTGCCTTGCTTTTCGCCGTTTCTACCTATTCGGTGATGTGTGTTCCTTCTAAGACAGCGAGCGAGAATTTCCTATCTTCCTCTCTTTATAGTGGTCTGAATGTTCATGTCCATTCTCAATTTTACCCTGAAGAAAGGTCTGAAAATCTGTGCAAAATAAAATTGGATAATCAGGAAAGGTGTGTGACATCCTTACTAAATTTTCCTTAGCCGTTAGTCCTTGACCATTGCCCATTACAAAGAACTGTTCTCAGTACCCCTCTCGTTCCTTTTGATCTGTCCTACTTTGGCAGCTTTTCTTCTTTCTTCTTTTTTCCTTTCCTGGGGCCGCCGCTTGTCTTTGGAAAGAGCGGAGCCGTTACGGTTTTGTAGTGCCACAGTGATATTTGGGAAGAACGGGGCTGCCCGCTGTGGAAGCAAGTTCACCTAAAACTAAAGGAAGGAGTGCAACAAACGTACACAGATAGCGCTGCTTCCAGCGGCTCCTTAGGGTGACTCGGTACCCTAGCCTCCGCTTTCAGGGTGAAGACAACCATGGTACTACCCCGCGCAGCCGTTTTCCCCTCGCGGGGTCATATTGGGTCCAACTCGACAGTTGCATGCCGCGAGCAGTGTTGCGGTGTAGGCTCTCTGCGGTGGCCTCGTAACTGCTTTAACGCAATTCAGCATGAAAAAACAGCCTGTATTTTGTTTTTTTGTTTTTCCTGGCAGTCATTTGACCTGGTGTTTCGAGGTCCATTTTATGATTACTAGTGTCTATGTGAATGGATATAAATCGAAAAACTATCGTGATCAGATATACACCACAGTGTGCTGGCAGCCCTGATAACTGACCACTGCTACTTTATTTTTCTTGGTATTCAAAACAAAGAGCACAAATGTCTTCAGATTTCTAAGGGTAATGCTACAATCCTTCTACGAAAATAGGTTTCGCGCAAGACGACTTTTACGGTGACATCACAAGCAGGAAGCTTTAGCTGCGAATAATAAGCATTTTGGCGCAAATATGCTTTGCTAATAATTTTTATTTCTTTCCTATAGAAATAGTGTACACAGTTTACTTTAGGAGTATTTTAATAATGCGAGTCAATTAATTATTCCTGCTTTCTAACTACAAGTCGTGTTACTCGAGCGGAAATGCTACCTAAAGGTTATTTTTTTGACTACGAGGTTACAAAAACAAGTAGGAAAATGTTTTAAGTGACGGATTGACTGTGAAACCTGAAGAAATCAACGTTGATTATGACCAACAACTTTTAGTTTTCGCCGATATATAGAGCTTTACAACTAAGAGTTGGTTGTTTTGGTTGAAACCATACGAACCATAAACGTAAGCCCCATTCTGTTTTCATATTCACTTTAGCCCTGACTTTTTAGTGAACACCTATTGAAAGTTGTCAATAAACCAAGAATGTCACAAATGTCAACAAGTGAGATAGTGTCATGTAGGCTACATGTGAAAGTGATGACGTCGCGGAAAAGATGTCCTGGCTATCGTAATGACTGAGACGTTCCATAGCTGCTTTAAGAAGCAGCCGACGCGATATTCACATTCTGACTTAATGCAGCGTAGAAACCAATATAACCCATTTTAATGACGACAGAATTTTATTCTACAAGCCCAACTTCAAGATCTATCGTGCACCTTAGTTACTGGATTATGATTACCTAGGGGTTATAAACACCAACATAACATTTGAACCACGTAAGATTGCCACATTCATTTAGTAAAAAAGTCAGTCACACAATCAGCGAAAATATGTATTCTCTCAAAAAGATTAAAACTTGAAAAATCAGACCCACTATTGGGGTTAGTCAACGAAGGTGGAGCAGAGAGAATTTCCTCAAAACCGGTGAGGTTAAAATACTTTGTCACAGGGTCTGGAATTCCTTTCCTCTCCCTTTCCGTGAAGACATGCTGTCGATTTTCGTAAATTAACACGCTTTTCCATGTGGTGCAATAAGGAAAGGTTCGGGAAAACACGGGTTCGAGAAAGCATAACTTGCGTCTATTGAGTTCAAGCTGACATAAGCCAAACTTATATCGTCAACTGTGACACTGGGCAGGCGTATTCAGCGGGCGTTTGAGGAACTATACAGATTCACCATGCCAAATAAAGAATACATTAAAGATACACACATTACCGTAATATCAGTGTAGAAAAAATGTGAAAACTTTATTAGGAGTAGTGTATCCCTTACAAAAGTGTAAATTAATAGACGCCGTGAATGACGTGCTGCCCTAAGTCCCTGAGGCATTGGCAGGCACATGCATCAGACTATCAAATGAAATACTGACTACAAAGGTCGATCTGTCTAGCTTCTCAGGAAAATTCTTGCTTTGGTCGTACGATTCGTTATTCGAGTAGTAAATTAAATCCTCGCTGCAACTAGAAAACATAAAAACTCCAGGACATGCCGGGAAAAATTAAAACATTCCTTGTGATAATTAGTGACTCTCCTTTTCTCCTGTTTTATTCCTTTCCGTGTAAACGAACAGAAAGTTGGGGCTTTGCTGTAGCTTAATATAATTAATCCCGAATGTCAAAAAACTATTCCTAACTTCGAGTTCATAGGTCAAGGAATCGCGAAGGGATTTGCTGCGTTCGTTGCAGGAACGACTGTCCACAAGGGACCGAGTTTCTCGGAAGATGAGCTACAAAACATTATAAAATTTAACATAAAAAACTTCCATTAACTTTGACAGTATTTTTTGGCATCCGTCTCTCTTGGCAGAATAAAAATTACGAGATACCTTGGCGACTTAAGTGGCGAAAGGCGAAAGTCTGAGTGCCGCATTCGCATTTGTTGCGAATGTGGCGGTGAATGATGCTTTGAGTAAAGAGGGTGACTTCAATTTCACATTTCTCTCTTCTATTACGGCATGTTAACCGTTTTTTTTGCCAGAGCTCTTTGTTGTATTATACTTTGACTTTGCCCCGCCGTAAATTTAATTGTTAACAGGAAATAGAAAAAACGGGGCGTGGCGTAGGGGTAAAACGCTGGGCTGGGGATTCAAGAAATTGAGGTTCGATTGCTGGGTAGAAGACAAGGTTTATTAATTTATTTCTTACGTATCGATCCCATCAGAGCCACCGCAAAGGCTTGACACCTTTGCTGGCTACGGTAGTGAGCCATTGAAGGCTTCCGCCTTAAAACTTTGGGGAAATCTCTGGAATAGCGGCAGTTTAATATTCCCAACCATGCTCTACCGTATTGGGCTCAATGTACTCGAACGAAACAGAAGGACCAAACATTATATATATATATATATGTATATATATATATAGGGAGAGAGAGAGAGAGAGAGAGAGACGCGACACACAATTCCCACATTTCCTCCTCTGGCCCGTGCCCCTGCGCGACCAATAGCACAATTCTCTGAATGCGGCTTTCCACATAATCGCCTTCTCCACAAGCCATTTTGGCCTCTCCAACTGGTCTGGCAGGACACGGTCCACAAGCTCAATTAGTTCCAATCGCCGGATGAATGAGACCTATATCGGAGGCACATATGTAGTTGTTTCGAATGCTAAATAGACAGAACTACGGTGACAAATGAACGCTTGCAACTCACGTCTAGTGGGAAAGCAGTAGATCTAGCGCCAAGTTAATGTTTGTTATCGATGCAGTACCACCAAGCACATCCCTGGCAAACACGCAAAGCTCCTGCCATGCTCACGCAACAGAGGCGAAAGTAGAAAATGTGGCTATTGTGAAAACAGGCATTTCACTCACCGCTACGATAGCTAAACATCGGCTATCGTGATGGTGTTTCGATAGATACAATAGAGGGTTGATGAGAACGTAGACAAATTTTTGGGTAATGGTCTAAACTCTGCATTAAAAATAAAACGCTCCAAATGTTCATCAAAGATACTCAGAAGAAACACGCAGTTGATTACTCTGTTCCACTTCTCAAGGATAATAAAGGCTGGGGAGTTAGTTAAGCTACCAACGACACTCGCATCCACTGAAGAGTCTCTCCTTGTGAGAAAGCAAACTTAAGGGTTGGCAACGCAGTGATTCTCAGAGGCCTGGGTAGAGCTTATCACAGTAGTTTATCTGCATATCGATTCCGAGGGCTTTACATTGTTTACCTGCGTATTCTCTTGCCTCCTCTATATTGTCATTATCGTTGCAGCGATTGCTATTGCTAGTCTACCTTGCCACGTTTGGACTCCGCTGGTTGAGCGTGTAATTGCGTATTTGCTCTGGCACAGCTTTAACAGAAAACACCACGATGCGCTCACGGCGGAAAAAGAGCGAGTCACTAGAGAGATTTAGCTTACCGTGATCCGCGATCCGCTACGGTGATCCGCCACCGAGTAGTTTATCTGCATATCGATTCCGAGGGCTTTGCATTGTTCACCTGCGTATTCTCTTGCCTCCTCTATATTGTCAATATCGTTGCAGCGATCGCAACTGCTAGTCTACCTTGTCACGTTTGGACTCCACTGGTTGAGCGTGTAATTGCGTATTTGCTCTAGCACAGATTTAAAAGAAATAACCACGGTGCGCTCACGGCGGAAAAAGAGGGAGCTCCTAGAGAGATTTAGCTTACCGTGATCCGCGATCCGCTACGGTGATCCGCCACCGCGCGCTCCACTGCGCATGCCCACATCCCCTTGACGCCGATAGATGGCGCCACATACTTGATGTCGGCACATAGACCTGCCGCGTGGGGAGCAATCGGCTTGTGCGCCCCGCCCATGCGCGGTAGAGGGTCGCGGTGGCGGATCGCGGATCACGGTAAGCTAATCTCTCTACTAACCACGTTACGGTAGCGCTTTTCATAGGCTTCTGTTTTGTACCTGATTCGTCGTATATGCTCCGTTGATTTAGTTCGGGCATGTACAACCACTTGTCCCTACTACAGCTGGAACAGCACTAAGGAATGAAACAGCTCCTGCGCTTACCATCGTAGCTTCCGTCCGGCATCTGTTCAATGGTGAGGATTGTGTAGTCACAAATGCCCGGTGGCGGCAGCTTCTGGTCCGCGTATTCGGTGAACTGGTGCGCGCCCCTGGGTGCATCGATTGTGCACAGCAGGATGCCATTCCGTTTAGCTGCAGATGGGACCAAATAGCATCTTGAGTGCGTTACGAATAATCTTCGCGCTCTGATAAACGTAGTTTGGCACTAGTTATCTTAATGGTGCGTGTATGCCCGTCGGCGTGTCTGCGAGCATGAGCGAACAAAATCCAACGATGAATCGTTATTTTTTTTTATTTTTGCTATTGATAAAAAATAACCCTTAATTTTGTGATGATCAAAGTATATTCAATTAAACAGAACCTAAAAAAATAGAAATGACTCCCTACCCACCAATTCGGACTCTATAGATACACATGAATGAATTTGATTGATGGATAAACCATGTAACACATAGCATTTTAGTTTTAAGTTTGTGATGCTCAATGCAAAGTAATAGTTAAAATACGACCGGATATACTGCAATGAAACCATGGTTCTTAAGCCAACAAAAGAGTTAAAATATTTTAGAATATGATGGTATTCTTTTTTAGTGACTACCCCGCTTAGCCCGAGGCCGCTACAGCTTTAGGTAACTTCGACGAGGGCTAAGAAAAATATTGCCCTCCCTTGCATGACGAGACCTCTTTTTTTTTTGTTGTTGCGACCAAATGAGGCATATGCTCTGCAATATAGAAATAATAATTTCTAGTGAACAGTGCCATATTCCTATGGGAAATGAGTTCTCAGAAGAGTACTGGTAATAATCAGGTAACTTACTGTTGTTGGTCCAGATAGTCTTTGTTACAGTCACGGGCTCGGGCTCGGCAGTAACCTGCCTGGCAGGGGTCACTGTAAAGAGTAGAGTGGAAAAGCGACGTAAGAACATGTTTTGTGTCTCAGTCTTGTAAAATGCATTTTTGCTTTTTATCTTTCCCTCAATGCTATGATCGCCATAATAATGTACTGCTTCTCGTTCAGCCATTAACAATGTCCGCTAAGCTAAAAGCTGACTTGTAAAAAACACATAGAGGTAGAACCTTAGGTTTTCGTAGTCAACGAATGCTTCCTAGAGTCCTCGAGCTCAAACTCGCTATCTATGTTTGTACGGACACGTAGTAATTTGGGAGTTTACTCTTTAAGATTGCTTTGATCTACAAAAAAGCAGGTAGCATTAGTAACGTATGCATAGGCTTTTTTCATGGCTTTATGAGCTAGCTTACCAACAGATTTGCACTGGCTAACTAGTGTAAGTCGCCAAGGAAACAAAAAGGCGCGTTGCGCTCGGTGGTATAGATATTATCGTTTTTTGTTTTCAGAAAGAGAAGTGCATGAGGTGCTGAAATAGTAGAGCTGCCCAGTCACACTTTATTTCATGGGGCTTCTTGAGACAAGGACAAGGGAAGGAGAAAGGAAAACTATGCCTGCTCTAACGAAACGCACAGGGGAGCGAGATAAAGCAAAAAGAGAAACCCTTCATTTTATAATTAACTACATACCCAAAAGCAATTTTAGTTACAGTTTGCCAGGCTAATGAGAGATTCACGTCTTCAAAGCCTGATTGAACACGTCAGCGCGAGCGCCACAGTACCAGCAGCTGCTTTACAAACTTCCGATCAAAACCAGCAGCCCTGTTACCAAGGTCACATTGAATAAATTTTCTTACCTGTTGTAGTAGAACTATCAGCCGGTGATTGGTCTGATATATGCGAAAAATAGAGAAAGAATTATTGCAACAACATTATTGTATTGCCACGAGAGAAGACTCCAAAGTTGAGTCCTTTGATATTCGCTGCAATAATTTAATGTAAAGGAGTGGTAGTATTCCCTTCTATTAGACATTCTATCGTAGTGCCGTGTTTTGCTCGCTTCCATAAACTAGGCAGAAAAGAATACCTTAATCGAACCTTGCAGAAACTGCAGAATACTTACCACTATGCTCGTAGCCTTATGTTGTAGAGAAAAAAAATTAACGTTAGCAATCCAAAGAAATGATTCATTGAGCACGATAACAATATGGAACACGACAAAAATAATTTACAGCATAAAAAGAACGTGACGGTAGGGCACACCAAAGAACAAAATTCTGCAAATTACTGATGCCTCGTTGTTAATGTCCGTTATAGTCATGGAAAAAATTGATAGGATGAGGATTCGCTGAAAATATTATAGAAGCACTGCTTTGCTAGCCACTTCGTTGGTATTTCTATGAGCGCACTTCTGTGTTTGATCCTCACGCAATATTTTTATTGGCAATATTTCCTATTGCTTATTCTTCTTATTCTTATTCTTATTGCTTATTTGTTTTCGAAGTGATTCCTATCAAGGTTTCTCCATGACTTAGAAATGCATATGTGTGGTTAGACGTGTGAAAAGAATGCAACATCGGGTTGCATTCGAATGCAACATCGGGGGCGGCAATGAAAGTGAATCTCCTATTCTTGGAGATGTGAGAGTGTCTGTGTCAGGCTCTTGTCGCATCTAGAGCTCATGCAGTAATCGCAAGCATATTTCTTTTGGCCCACGTGAAAGCAGTTTTTTTGGACTGCCCGATTTATTTCCATGCATTTGAGCCAAACCGTTACCTTTTTTTCGATGCAGCAGGTAGTTACACAGCCAAGTATTTCAGAAACGTTTACCTTTCTCTCCACATTAGGTTCGATTTCTTATCTTTTATCTGGTGCAGAACCAAGGTTGGGACCGTCGACCAGGCACAAAGTTCTGTGGTAGGCCTGAAAAAAATATTAAGGTCGCTGCTATGGTGAAATGTAAACTAAAATTGGGTGTTGGCTTTGTTGTGGATGCTATTATACACCGATTCCTAAATATTGTCATGTAGTGGTGACAATTCCGACGACAGAAATGAAGAGTGTGGGTGTGCACTGAAGAAACTTTTTATTGGGATGACTTGCGCCCGCAAAGAAACCAAGCGATTCGGCGGCGGTGATAGAAACCATCGTGCCCGGCTGCCATCGAACAAAGAATGGTCTTTGCATCCGTCAATCATCAATTTAAAGGCGGCGAGGAAACAGCTAGATAAAGCTGCCAACGGTGACTAGCACAACGTCAAACACTCCAGAAACACAAGCGTGTGGTCGGAATCATTGAGACACATCTCGACACCTCTTTCGCTACAAGAAAGTGATAAAATGGCATCTCGCGAAAACGAGTGCGAACAAACAATACAGAAACTATTCGCCCGCCGGAATCACAGTTATAAGGCCGCATGCCAGCGGCTGTCGAAAAAGATCAAATTAAATATTATGATGGTTTGCGGCAATATAGTTTAAATAAAGCTAATCGTTGCGGTCAGTATTGCAAGAAACTTTTAAAAAGAATATTCACTGTAGTTTTGACAGAATCATGCACTATAAAAAATAAGGTCCGATTATGACTCCCGTTTTCTTGTTCTTTCTTTAGAACCCAAATCATTAGATCTTGGTATCCCAAAATCCACGTCTTGATCTGAACACTCTCGACTACCAGTTTCGAACAAATAAATAACGGTATCCTAAGCTGTTTTTCTTCCGGCACGCGCCTGGATTGGCCATCGGAATAAACGCCTGGCACGGCATACCATGCCTTGGTGTCACGAACTAGCCGTCTAAACCTGGCCTTCTTTCACAAGTTGTGGAGATTGAAACTCGATTCCCTTGCTGTCTTGTGCCCTCCCTTGCGCTGAGCTATACAAATAGTCTTGTCAACCGACAGCAGTCCCGATATGATCGGACCCTCTATCTTGGCTGTACCGCCCTCTCCGGCTGTGCCCACACGACAACTCGTCACGCCGCTGTTTGCTGGTCGTCGCGACTAAGACGTGGATGCCTAACTCGACACCTATGAACTCGGCAGGGCCTTAAACAGGTCGGACGATGCTTTAAAACTTCTCAATGTTTCTTTCTAATTTGTTGATGTCGCCAGGAAACTGTTCATCAACCGCGAGCCCGACATCACTAACTGGCCCATCTTCAAACAGCAGTTCCGTCAGTACTTCGCCTACCAGGATATATAGAAAAGGTCGCGAAGAAAAAGCTCGCTTCCCGCATTAAAAGGTCGAAGAACAAAATGCGTCTTATATATAGGAATGACTTGCACGTGGCTGGCGTTATAGTCCCACTATGCCGGAACCCGATCGCGTATACCATATCCTGAGAGGAATTAATTCTATGGCTCTTAACAGTCTAGTGACCCGGAATCCTTCAAGTGGTAATTGAATTAGCACCACCTGCCAGCGCCTCAACCAGCTGCAGTCCTCCCGAATACAGCACAGCTTCGCTAGTGTCCCGACCTCTGCTGACCTCGATCTACGGGCACTGACTCGAGCGATCATCAGCGAGGAGCTCCAAGCCCTCAGACCTTCCTGCAGGAAGGGTGCGATCATTCTTATCCGCGTTCTAATGACGCTGGCCTCCTCAACATCATTAAAGAGGTGGTAACAATTACGTACCCCGTCGCACCCAACACCCCTGAACCTCTTTCAGCGCCGACTTAAGCTAACGTCGCTGCATCCCCCATCCTCTTGTCTTCCTAAACCGACCAGCACCGCCCTACAACCACATCAAAGCCATGGCGCCAGCTCAATATGCGCCACCTTAAAAACACCTGGTACATCTCCCGCCAAGCGTGATTCTACGGGAAAAATTAGAAAGCGGCTTCTGTATTGGCTCTATTAAAAATGCGGCCGAGCTGAAGAAATGAACTACAATCCAGCCCGACATATGCCTGCGAATTACTCCGACTTACGGGTCATATCTTACCAGGATCTGAAAGTTTTTGGAAGAAAAATAGTGCTTAATATATTTTTCTGGCACCACCGACAACTGGTGGTCCTTCGAACGGATGGAATGTTCGGGCACTTGCCATCATTATTTCTATCTGGCTAACAGTCTCTACTGCCGTAGTAAGGCCTCATTCGCTGACATGAGCTTAACGCTGTCGAGAGCTAGCTTCAAATAGATTTTAAACACAAACTTCCTAATGTCTGTGCATTTTTTTCTGGAACTGAAGTGAATTACTTGTGTCTCCTCTTGAACTATGTTTTGTCTAGGATCATTACCGCCAACTTTCAGGCTACATGTCTACGTTCGCTGAAAACTACCTGCCAGCAATGCCGACAAGAACATGTGCACTGGGTACCGCATTCTAAAACTGGTCTCAGTTAAGAAGGAAATAAAAGCACGATATCTGGTACAGGTTACCGCACCATTTGCTGCAGCAGTAGAGTAGCCAGAAATCTCCGACGGTCAGCATGATAGCAGGAGAGGCGAAAAGTTGTTGTTGGCCTCTTGAAAAATAGCACGTACCACCCATGGGGGATTGGTCAAGGTGTGCTGTGATACAAAAGCTTCATTACAGAAGCAAGCTTGTCTCAAAGCGAAATGTAAAGAAATATAACAATGCAGCTGTAAGAATTGTACTCATAATATAGTAAAAAAATCATATTTAAAGAAGCGTTAACAGGTTTTAAATAACACTTGCTATAATGTAGTGATGGATAATTCCAAATAGTGTAAATGCCCTGGCACTCGCACCGAACGAAAGTAAAACGGGCAGTGACGAGGGCGGTCTTAAATTTGAGAAGGAGTTTCCCAGGTGAGTCCTATTCTGAGGTGTGAATTTCCGGCATGAGAGGAAAGATGTTCAATAGGTTCAATAGGTTCATGACACACATAGGTTTGTCGGCGTCCACCTACATCTGTATATGTTTGAATACAAGCCCAGAATTCTGCACCTCAAGAGGGTCATTTTTACCTCACACTGCCTTGTTTTACATGAACGGACATTACAATTATCTGGTAAATTCTGATAGGGGATCCTGCAGTATGCCTGATATACGCAGGAACCGCTTGAACCTGGAACTAACCAAAATATGAACATTAGGCGCGAAATATATTACAGATACATTCAGTTCCGATCTCGCTAAATAACCAGCCATCTCATTGGAATGCACACTTTCATGACCAGGAACCAAGACAAACTTCCAAAGTACGCGGAACAAAAAACGTAGCAATCGGCAAAAACATATTTTGTGAGGTTTCAAGCGAGGTTAACAAAGGTAAACAATCGACAAGAATTATTGCTTGTGATACTTGGCATGAAATTGTGTCCAGGCTCCATGTCCCTAACACAGCAGCGCATGCGACTGGCATACGACTATCTTTTTCTGTCCTAAAGCGAATATGCATCTGCTCTTCAGCAGCGCTTGTCTCTGATTACCTCTAATATGTTCTCTTCTTAATTAAGTTTTCCGCAATCTACCTCATCAGCTGTAAGGTTGCTATTGCATAAGCGAAATGAGGCTGGTCTGTGGTGCAGTAGTCAAGTGAATGGTTTTGTGCACGCTAATGAAATCGGGTCGCAGACTTGCACCCTTTGTCACTATGCATTACAAAGGGCGGGAATAAGAGTGTCCATGAAGTAAACAACGGGCAAAAGTTTTAATTCATCAGGACCAAAGGAGCCCGAAAATGTTGTTGTTATTGACTCAGAGCAAAATAGAAATCTCATCACCACTCGACTGCATCCATAGGAAGCATTCCAATTCCCACATTCTGAAAGTCTACTATTCCCTCTGGGGAAGATGCTGGGTCAGCCCCCGGTACAATATATTTGACATATTCAAGCTGTTTAAGAATGAATGCCTTCACCAGCCCTGAGCTGATATTTTTGCATTCATCCAAATCTGACACAAGAGCCATGCCTGATGACTTGCAAACTATGCCTCTACGACCGAAAAGCAGCACTTCAGAGATCTGCAAGTAATTGACCGAAAGAAATTTCAGTTCCTGATAAATTATTTTTGGTGTTTACATTTTCACCACAACATTACATATTGGTACAAAGACCAGGAGAATTACATCCATTCCATTTGGAAGGATCCAAGTGGCAGGCTTTGTACTGGCAAGCCAACAAACCAAGCTGCCGACCCTCTGCCCGGGGAGGTCGGAAAGCAGCCCTTCACAAGCGCTCCCTCAGGTTCACATGAACAGCTACTTAATCTTAACCTTAGCCTTGGCCAAAACACCACGTAGAATGACCTCACCGGTTTGAGGACGCAGGCACACCAGAAAAAGCAGGGAACAGGAGCCGAGGTGCGAGCAACTGCAGCAGCGTTTGCTCGGGTCCGCCTTGACTCCTTTTGACTTCTTCTTCTTCAAAGTAATAGTTGCTGCTGCAGTGATTGCAGCAGCTTGTACCGCGCAGAGGAAAGAAAATGGCAAGTGCCCAAACCTAAGTGTTATCCCAAACGGTTATATTTGAAATAAGTATGTGCTACAATCAAACAGAGGCAATTTGGAAATATTTTTCACAAAGTTATTGCTTCACTGGCCCATATTGACACTGGCATGTACATTTCAGGAGAGAAGAAAGCAATACTACTTTTTTGGAGGTTTTGTTGTTATGGAATGCAATACAAAAGAAGTTTCACACCGGCTATATTTCTGTGGCCTGTATTTAGTCACAGGACAAAAGAAAAACGTGCGAAAAAAAGAACTAACGCGATCCATGTGCACACGTGTTTTCTTTCTTCCCTTTTGCAATGCTTCGTTAACACAATTATAGAATACCACGCTGCAAGCTGAGAATAAAATGCTAGGAATCATTAACACTATTATTGTCTTTGAAATGCAAAGTGCCAATTTGAAACTCCAGTGAAGTCAAGAGAAAAAAATAAAGTTATTTTGCTATGCATTACCTTTGAGCAAAGTAAACTGATAAAAGCGGCCAAAATGCAGAGTCGTATCGTCTGTTATCGTCTTATTCAGTCATTAGTTAGTCAGTTGGTTAGCGGGTAATAAAGGTATCTTCGGTTACTCGCACCTTTAAATCGCATAACATTCTTTTTGACTGTGGTGGTAAAATTCAACCTTAATCCCCTTGATGGTTAGTGCTCCATTTCTTGTATTTCGGATTTAGTGTGTATACCACATCGCTATTATGCTGACAATTGCTGTATTCTTATAAACAGCTGTATTTGTCAATATTACTACAACATATTTATGTTCTTTTCTTTTTCAGAAATTGTGGTTGTGAGTATTGACATTTTGAAACTCAAGTGCGTTTGTAGGGACAATGCATAGCAATATTTTCTAATAAAATAATAAATATGATAAAACTAAATTTTTGCGCCTCATGTATGGTTTACATTTGCAGTTGTACAGAGGCGCCCATCACAACGTAAAGCACATTGTAAATTTCACACAGCTTTGGAGTAAATAATAATAATAATAATAATATCAATTGGTTCACAGGAAGAGAAAGGCGCAGTATAGGTCACACTTGCTCTGTGGACACCTGAACCGCGCCGTAAGGAAGGGATGAGGGTGGGAGTGAAAGTAGAAAGAGAGGAAGGGGAGCCATAGTGGAGGGCTACGGAGTAATTTCGACTAGCTGCGGATCTTTACCGTGCGCTGACATCGCACAACACACGGACACCATTTCGTTTCGCCTCCATCGAAACGCAGCCGCCAATGTCGGGTTCAAACCCGGGAACTCCGGCACAGTAGGTGGGCGTCTTACCACTGCACCACCCCGGCGGCGCCAGCTTTGGAGTTTCGATTTTGTTTTCATGAAGGTCCTGCATGAAACTAGTGGGAGATGTCATATCGTGAGGTAAGCTAGTAAACTCTCAATAAATCAGCCTTTAAGGTTTAAGAAGCCCCGCCGGGGTAGTGCAGGATGCCCGACTACTGTCCGGAATACCCGGGTTCCAACCCAACCTCGGCAGCTGCGTTTCGATGGAGGCGAAACGAAGATGCGTCCGTGTGCTGTGCGATGCCAGCGTACGTTAAAGATCTCCAGGTGGTCGAAATTACTCCGTAGCCCTCCACTACGGCTCCTCTTTCTCTCTTTCCACTTTATATCCCACCTTTCTTCCTTCCCTTACGACGCAGTTCAGGTGTCCACAGACATAAAAAGTGTGACAGATACTGCGCCTTTCCCTTCCTGTTTACCAACCAACCAATGTTTAAGAAAAAAATTGCGACATATAAAAAAGCCCTTTTTATTTAATTGGCTTTAAATGACAGAACCCATTTGTGTCTCAGTAAATACATCTGTTGCGTACTTCCGCAAATTTCTGTGCGTTTCAGATTTTGAAACCATAGTGAGAACGACAGTTTTCTTCGGTCCGCACAAGGCAGCAGAGGTGGCTCAGCTACAGAACCAGTAATAGGCGTTGCATTTTCTTTACCGTACTATGCGCGGGAGTGCAGGCATTGTGCGTGAAGGCATTGTACGATGCTTAACCAAAAGCATATGTCCGCTGCCCTATCAGCCTTTTAAAAGTCATCACAAAAAGGGGTGGATGGACGTGTTGCGTTGCTGTAGGCATTTTATGAGGGTATAGAAAATTACCAAAGCAAAACGCAGTATTCAAAAAATGATGAAAGCGTTTGAGAAAAACTACGTGGCTTGGGATTTTTATTGTCAATCCTAGAGAAGACATGCCGATTACCAATGAATCACGTGCGATGGCTACGCTTAGGTTAGAGAAAAACTACGCGGCTTGGCGCAATCCTTGTCAATTCAAGGATCTATAAATTCTCATTACCTATTGAAGCACCAAGACGACTACGTTTTCGGCTGCTTGAGATGTGAACGTCGTGTCATATATGAGGATTTGGGCTATGTTTTAGGCAGGAAAGTCCGCAGCAGGCTTTCTGTTAGAGAACGTGTGATTGCATCATAATAATATAATTGGTTCATAGGAAAGGAAAGGCGCAGTATCTGTACTACAAACTTATTCGAGAAGCGTGCACAAAGGCCCCTTGTTCAGTTGCTAATCGATAGAGTTCCCACAGGTACTGACTACACGGGCAAGGGCTATAGCATTATTCAACGGACTTCCTCAACAGGAAATCCACTCTTGTAATGGACGCTGTTGTGTCAGCACTGTAATTTTTTTTCTATATAGGTATTTAACCCCCCCCCCCCTCTTAATTCATGACACACTGTTTGTTCAGTCAGGTGCTCCAGCATGCTCTCTAGGCATTGACACAGGAGGAGGGGAGGAAGAACATTTATTTCCGCCGAATATGGCGCGGCAACCACCTCCGGGTTCCGCACGCAGGCGTCCGAGGAGGCAGTCTGTCACACTGCGGCCGGAGGACACCTGGCCCCGTCTAGGAGAAGAGGTCTTCAGCCTCGGCCACCAGGCGGACGGCGAATCGCTGAGTTTTTTCGTCGGAGCTTCTTAGCGTGGTCTCCCATTCATCGCTAGTTTTATACGCGTTGCGCCCTGGTGCACGAACGCATCTCCATATTATGTGATCTAATGTTGCCACGTGGCCGCAAAATTTACAATTTTCGGTTTCTGCACCGTCCTCTTCCGCCCTCTGGCACCCGTCCACTCCTCGACAAGGGCGAAAAGAAATTTCGAGCTTGAAGTCTTCTCCAGTCGTATGATTCCTTTTTACTCAGGGATCTATCCGGTGGCGGATATATCCTCCGGTCTTTCTTCAGGTTGTCGGTTACATCCCTAAACGTACCAATACATTGTTTTGTTGTTGTGGAGGCGTCCTCAGCACCCCGAAGTTGCGAGGAGCGGGCGAGCATGTGGGCAGCCTCGTTGCCGGCGAGACCGGCGTGCGCTGGGGTCCAGATTATGGTCACGCTTTCGGCGAGAGACGACTCGTTCAGAAATTTTGCAGCACGATTGCTGACTCTACCCTTGCTAAAATTATAAGCAGCGGTTAGGAATTTTAGCACGGACACAGATTTCCAATGCATATGTACCGGCTGTACTAAAACTCGGCATATCCACTCCCTCTACGTGCGTCTTAAGATAGCCCTGAACAAGTCTGGTCTGATTAAAGACCCCGTTTAGGTCTGGACATAGGTCGGACTTTATCGTGCAAGCGGGCCCTTTTTAATCCGCCTTTTGCGCGAGGTTGTGGCGCCATCATGCGGGAGCGGGAGAGAAACATTGGACGGCAGTGTAGCAGACGACGCGAAAGCGCACCATACGAAATGGCCACGCCAACGCAGGTAGGAAGCGAAAGCTCCCCTGTTTTCGGCCTCGGGGCGGAAAGTAGTGACAGTGATTGCAGTATATCATGTTCAAGCAGTATACAGCGTTTTCACAATCAGCTCATAACGCACGTATATACTATCTTCGTACTGCAAGAGCGTGTAGCGCAGGCCGTGTTCGACGTGACAGAATGAGATGCTCTCAGCGCGCAGGTTCGCGACAAACAGGAGAGCACTGAGGCAGAGAGAGAGAGGGGGATCTCAGAGGGCAAAGCAGCGAGGGGTTTGTTGATGCTGCACAGCAAGGTGGTCCTCCCCCCTCCCCTCCCAACCCTCCCCTATCCCATTCCCCTGGGCACCAAGAGTGCCGCCGCTAGCTCAGGCTGGCATACATCGTGCCCAGTACCCCATCCCCCATCATCATAGTATCCACCACCACCACCGTCTCCTGTGACTTTCGAGCGGCGCATATGCGCGGGGTGTCTTGAGTTACCGAGCACAATGCGTTCACCTCGGCACCGGCATGGTGCAATGGGCGCCGCTTCTTCATCGCGTCATCTACAAGCGTGCTGCTATAGGATTTTATCCACGAAGGTCGGCACAGAGGCACTTTTACACACCCCCTGAAAAGGGTATTGTCCCGGCCGGAATGCACACCTGCAGGAAACCCGCGGATTCAGCGCTGTAACCGGTTTCTGCCCTCAAGAGTCAGAACGGATGTGGTCACAGTGGTGAAAAGGTTCTCGGTGCACAGAGAATGGTCATTCTGTTGTGAAAGGATCCACAACCTTTCTGCCTCCGCAGCGATTTCTGCAGTATCAACGCCTTGGTGACACATGTGCATCACCTACATATCGGATACGCATCTCGGTCAGGAACCAACACTGTTCTACGTCCAGAGCGATCTACTCTGCAAGTGAACGAGCAGGAACCCTCCAGGAGACTCATTTGTGCCGGGCGGTTTCCTTGTCGCTGCAAACGGTTGGACGAAGACAATGATTATCAAGCTCCCTAACGAAGTGCATCTGATTGCGTACACCAAAGGAACAAAATCCGAATGCTTTGGCGTGAACGAAGGCGAGCCTTTAAGGTAGAAAAAAATTGGTCTGGCTTAGCTTATGGTTAAGCCTAGGATGCGAAGTATACTAGCATTCTTCTGCGCGCTGCTCCTTTCGTTTCTCACTTTGCTTCTTCCGGTAAGCACGGTCCTTTACAAGGCGCTGTTCCCGCTGTTCAGGAGTTTCTTCAGCACGCATTTTCCGTTTGGTAGCATTTCGTCGCTCGAACCGAGTAGAAGTACTCGAAGCTTCATCCTTCACCTCGGCATCGGCTGTCGAACGCTGCCGTCTAGCTGCATACTTGGCAAGTCGCTTGGCAAGCCGTTCTTCTCGTTCTTGCCGTTGTCAGATAGGAAGGGGACTTGGCACCCGAGGGTGCCGCGTCCCAGGATCGCACATAATCCATCAGCCCATCATCATTCATCCGACGCCCCCGGCAAGGCCCCCTCCCCCTCCAAGAATGGGGGGGAGAGTTTTTTGTTTTGGGGCGAAGGTCCTACCCGGACAAGGGCCGCAACGCGCCAGGAAGGCGGTTACGGTCACGGGGCATCTGCCCCCTCCTCTGACGAGGAGCTCAGTTCCACACAGTCGCATTGGCCTGGAAAGGCCCCACCACATAACACACATGGCGCAACAATCACGCCTTCGGTCGCGTACAGCGGCGACGGAGATCGTTCATTGCGCCGCTTCGCCTGAGTGGCAGCTCCCGATGTAGCCGAGCTGCTTGCGGAAGGGGTTCGGTGTCGAATGCGCGGCAGCGGTCTGCCTCGTTTCCTCCGGGTGACGGGAGTAAACTCTTCGTCATCGGACTGGACGAGGCTGCCGCTTGTCTGGCTCTCGTTCTTCTCCCGTTTCCGTGGCTGTTTGTAGCTTGCGCTTTGCGGTCTGGCGAGCCGCCCTCTCCTTGGCCGACATCTCGCTGCTCAACTGACTCAACGAGTGCGTCGCCTTTTATACAATTGCGTGACGTCAGTATCTCCTAGCGGTAGGAGCGGGAGTTAGGCCGCCGGCTGAGGCTGCGCGTCCGCAAGCGAGCGCACGAGTTGAGCCCCAGCTTTCACAGCTGTTGTGACGTCATATCACCTGGTGCGCCCATGTAAGTCAAGTGGTAGCTACGCGACCGCGCGCGGCGCAGCAAGGAAGAGCTCGGTTGTGCGGCTAGTATGCTTCGCATAAAAAAAATTCTGTGCGTCGTGCAAGAGTGTCAAGTGCGTCATATGCTCCGAGCGGCAAAAACACAGATACTACCGGTATGTATGCATCTAAAGGAAATATGCATGATTAAAAGTACCTACTGGAGTTTGCACCCAGCATGTATAACGCACCAGTGATAGCTGCAATGAGGATTTCTTCGGTGCGTGATTGCTTTAGTTGCGCCGGGGCCTGATGGCGATGTATTTTGTCGTTTCTTTTTATTATGTGCGAAAGGGCTAGGTAGCTTAGATATCACAGGTGGCTTTGTGCGCTAGGCCGTAATATTTAGCATGTTTTATCGTTACTGCCATCTGACTAACAAGAAAAAAATACGGCGTTTTAATCCGCTGCCGTTCGCGAGCCTCATGACCAGCTCAACCACTCGGCTCGCGAACGGCGGTGCATCACAACAAACACCCAATTTCTTTCCTTTTTAGTCAGGCGGCAGTGGCGATAAAACATGCTAAATATTACGGTCTAGCGCACACAGCCACCTGTGGTATCTGCGCTGCCCAGCCCCTTCGCACATAAAGAAAACAAACGAAAAAATACATCGCCATCAGGCTCCGTCGCCCATAAAGTAAACACGCGCCGAAGAAATGCTCATTGTGGCTATCACTGGTGGGTTACAGGCTTTGTGCGAACTCCGGCAGATATTTTTCATCATGCACATTTCCTTTAGATGCATACATAATTGTTACGCGTTTATCGCACAGTCGAGAGTAGGCAGTCGGTTGCTAAGGTCGGCCATTCGCATCTTGACGCTTGGTGGCCTAATTCAAGCTTCACGTCGTTGTTGGTCGCGGCTCTTTAGTCAAGCTCACCGAAGGAAACCTGAAAAAAATGGCTGAGGCTTAGCTTGGTTAAGCCTGGTCAGATGCGAAGCATATTGATTGCTAAACTCGGCTTTCCATGGTTACACCCACTCTTTTGACATGTTCCTCACGACGTTCTTCTGCAGTCGCCTCGTTCAATTGTACACGACTAGCTGCTTCATCTGCACGTCGTTTCCTCGTTCTTTCTCGCCGTGTTTTCCGTTCCTTTTCAAGTCGCTGCTCTCGTTGTTCGGGGGTTTCTTCGGCACGCTTCCGTCGCCTAGAGGCATTCCAACGCTCCAAACGTGTCGATGTACTGCTAGACTCACTGTCCATACTAGTGGAAGCGTTGCTCGTATCAGTGGAGCATCGTTGTCGCCGAGCCGCATGCCGAGCACGCTCCTTGGCCAAACGTTCTTCCCGCTCTTCTGGGCTCTCTACAGCACGCCAAAGCCTTCGCTTTTCATTCCACCGCTCGGCTGTACTCCCTGGAGGCATCGCCACCTTTTGTGAGGTCTACTGGAGGCGAGCGCAATCGTCTCCCCTTTATATATAAACCTGCGCTATACCACGTGGTCCGCACAGCGTGCAACCGCAGCCGACGGCGCGAGCCGGTCCCCGTTTTTGTTATTGAAAACCTTTATTTCCACCGAGAAGAAGCTCCGTTTCGGACTCCCCGGCACGCAGACCTGATGGAGCCTTACTCAGGAGCCTCGCGAACTAAGGTCTGGTGAATATGCATTGTTGCTTCACGGCCTCAGCCGCCAGGCGGATGGCTTGCTGCTGCTGAGCGGGGTCCTCGCTTCGCAGCACGGTCTCCCAGGCGTCTCTATCTATATTTTCTTTAGCTCCTGGGCTGTTGTTACATTCCCAAAAAATATGATCTAGAGTGCCCCATCTCCCACATGTTATGCAATGTAGATCCTTTTCATCTTTTGAAATTGTTGCATTTTGAAATTGAATAGACCCTTCTGCTTAGTTTATAGTGCTCTGTAACCTCTTTATACGAGATTAGGCTATCTTTTATATCCATGCAAGAGGGCTGCTCGGCAGCCGCCCGGTGATAGAGAGCTCGGACAAACTCGTGAGCAGCCTCATTCCCTGCGATGGATTCATGTGCTGGTATCCATATAATTTCCACGTTGCGCTCAAGCGGCCTCGATTCGATGACTCGTTTAGCTTCTTCTGATATTCTTCCCTTCCCAAAATTTCTGACCGCATTTTTGCTATCGCATGGAATGAATTTATCCTTGGTACCGACACAAGCGAGCGCTACTGCCAATTCCTCCGCCGCGTTGGCGTCTCCCGTGCGGCTTGAAGCCGATACTACAGGTGCTCCTGTTCTGTCGACTACTGCGAATACGGCTGCTCCTTGCCGTCCACATGCAGCATCTACGTAGGCCACTTGTTCTGCTAGTTGTTCTCCCATTCTTTTCTCGTAGGCTCTGGCTCTATGCCCGCGCCTCTCTTTGTTATATTCGGGGTGCATATTTTTTGGCATAGGCGGGACGCGTATCCTGGCTCTTATCTCTTCCGGGATATCCACTGTCTTATGAGCAGTGTATCCCGGTTTGATGTCTATCCATTCTAGTATTTTTCTTCCTGTTTCAGATTGGCTAAGTCGCTCCAGCTGAGCTATTCTAACTCCCTCAGCTAGCTCGGCCCATCTGTTGTGGATACTCATTTTCTCAAGACGTTCCGTTGATGTGGATATGGGAAGTCCCAGGGCCCTCTTGGCACATTTCCTCAGTATCCTGTCTAGTTTATCTATGTTCTCTTTGTTCATATTTAAGTACGGCGTTGCATAGCAGATTCTGCTTGTTATGTACGCCTGTGATATTCTTAGGAGGCTTCTCTTTTTTAGGCCTCTCCCTTTTACTGCTATCCTTCTGAATATGCCCTGCACTTGATCCGCATATGTTGCTAATTTCTTAATGGTATTGGTATTGTTGCCTTTATGATTGATAACCATACCCAGGACCCTCATCTCCTCGACCTGCGGCACCTCTAGGCCCTCTACTACCACTTTGATGTTTATTGGCTTTTTGTTTCTGCTGTTGGTGTTGTACCTAAAGAGCTCCGACTTCTGCGGTGAGCATGCTAGTCCTCTGTCGGCTGCATACTTCACCACGGCGTCTGCAGCTCTCTGCAGGCTCCACTCAATTTCTGCATCACTTCCATTGTTCATCCAGATGTTAATATCGTCAGCATACATGCTGAACTTTATTCCTGAGATCTCATTCAGCTTAGCTGGGAGGCCTCTCATTGCTATGTTGAATAGAAATGGAGATAACACGGCACCTGGAGGGGTTCCTTTGCTTCCTAGCCTTATGCTGGGAGACTCAGCGTCCTGAAATTTAATCACCGCCCTTCTGCCCTGAACAAAGTTCTTAATGTAATTGTACGTTCTTTTGCCTACGTTTGCTTCCTCAAGACCTTTTAGTACCGCGTCATGTCTGATATTATCGAAGGCCTTCGTGAGGTCTAGGCCTAGGATCACCTTAGTGTCTAGCCCTTTCTTGTCTATGATATCATGTCTTAGTCTGAGCATTATGTCCTGCGTGCTGAGCTTAGGTCTGTAGCCTACCATCTCATGCGGCCATAGGTTTTCATCCTCCATGTATTTTGTTAATCTCGCTTGCACTACGTGTTCCATGAGCTTCCCCACACATGATGTCAGAGAGATTGGTCTTAGGTTTTCTAACTTTGATTCTTTCCCCGGCTTAGGAATGAGAATCACTTCTGCCTTTTTCCATTCGTCCGGTAATTTACTTTCTTTCCATACTTTGTTTATGTATCGTGTGATTGCTTCCACCGAGCCTTCATCTAGATTTCTAAGCATGACATTTGATATCTTATCTGGTCCAGAGGCCGAGCGAGTTCTTAACCCCGCAATAGCTGCTCTGACTTCTGCTACCGTGATATCTGCATCTAGTTTGCCATTCTCTAGACCCCCATATTCCGCTTGTTTAATTTCTGTTGTTTCTCCTATGTATATTTCTTTGAGTCTCTCCATTAGTTGCTTATCCGTCCCATAGGAAGCGTGTCTCGCCTTCACTTGGTTGATGCTAGCTGTCTGTTTTGATTTGTTCGGGTCTAGGAGGTGCCTCAGTAGGTTCCACGTTTTAGCTAAGCTCATATTCCGATCCATTTCGTCACACGTGCTGCACCAGTTTTGCTCGTTAAGTTTTATCGCGTAGGTTTTCATGTCTTTCATATGCCTGGCTAGCGTTCTTCTTAGGTTTCTGTTCCATTTTTGGGATTTCAGTTTTTTTCCAAGTCTCTCCTTCTCCTTCCACATACTCATTATTTTGCTGTCCATTCTCTCCTCTGTCGTGACGTAAGCGTATCATGTGGTGTGACGTCACCATACCACGTGGTCCGCACGGCGTGCAACCGCAGCCGACGGCGCGAGCCGGTCCCCCCTCTCCCCTCTGTCGTGACGTCAGCGTATCACGTGGTGTGACGTCACCATACCACGTCGTCCGCACGGCGTGCAACCGCAGCCGACGGCGCGAGCCGGTGCCCCGTCTCTCTGTCGTGACGTCAGCGTATCACGTGGTGTGACGTAGCATTCCACATTCTTTGCACGGCGTGTAACCATCACGAAGGGCTGTGGTTTACCTCTAGCAATATGCTTCGCATAAATCCGCGTCTTGCATCTCGGCCCGCCTAGAGAGTGGCAACCCTACGTGGCAGATGTGGTTGGCACCGCTTTGCCAACCATGTGACGGTCACCGTGCCGCCCGGTGCCGCCAGCCCCCGTGCACTGGCGGCGCCGAGAAACGCCGTCGACGCCGTCCAATGTGTTTCCATCGGTCGCCACTACGACTTCGCGCATGCGCAGAAATCTCGCGCAAAGGGCGGATTGTCTTTGAGATCACGCCTCTTCATCATCCACTGTTCCCATGGGTTCTAGGCGACAGGAAGAGAAGTCCCGTAGCGAGTGTACCGTATGCGAACAATTATAAGTTCAATTGATATCATTCTCATTATTATGTAGTGTTTAGTTACAGACTAATCGCTAAAGGTTCGTGAAACTAAATACGTACAACAGTGCTCAGTATTTTTTCAATATCTGCCGAAGAAGGAGCTGCACAGGACTAATTTGAAATAAACGGGCTTAGAAAACGCACGTATACCTTTATTGAGCATTGTAATCAGAAACCCTCATTTATTGAAGTCACATAAACAGCTAGAGTTGCAACGCCGCACATGTTGCTTTTGTTTCTAGCGAGTTTAATATATCCATTATCGCCCCACCTGTAACCGAAGCTGCAAAAAAACAAAGAGATAAAAACATGAACATTCGACTAATTGTCGAGGTTTTCTTAAGGTGCTAAAATATATTAGGTTTCAAAGTTTTTAAAATATCGCTTTAAGTGCGTGGTCACTTAGTGCTTGTTATTGTCTTTAATAAATTAAATTTTTCGCAAAGCAAAATGCATTATATAATCAATCTAAAGCAGCGCAGTCCAGAAGCCATTTACCACATTTGTTGTCTAAGAAATGAAACAGCGGTTTTGTAGGTTAAATTTGATTGGATATTCTCGACGTAAGACTAACGATATCTTTACTTACACAAGGCCAGTATGCAGAATTTTTCTGCCGTAATGTCATAATACAATTGTTTTTGCAAAAATAGGTTCGTGGCTCGTACTTCGGCACAGTAGTCGGACGTCTTACCATTGCACCACCCCGCGGGGCTTTAAGAAATTCCCTGTTTCCCTTTTCCGTATTACATAGCAAATGCTACAACAAGGAACTCTTAACCTATTAAAAGCCAATTTTTTGCAGCATCGATGAAAAACGAATAGGAAACACTCTATCAAGCGCATAAAAAAACTAGCAGTCATCACTGCCGTCGAAGGCACAGAGTAATTTTCACCACCACCTTTTTCGGGCTCTTTATTTGAAAAACACACACATTTGGTTACTGCGCCATTTCATGATTCTTCCAGACTGATCTTTGTGAGCAGTTGGGAAAACTTAATTCATGTTCACCGCATTTTGAGCTTTAGTACGTATGCACATACGGTTCTTGTTGTATATCACTTTCCATCTTAAACAATGACCCCTCCAAATCACATACCTTTCTGTTGTACAATGAAGCAGCGCCACCGTATTGGAGGCAATGACAAAGTGCAAAAATTACTTGCTCCATGCATTTGTCTATTGTAGCATACATGCGGTTTTTGAACTAAATGTATTGGGACCATAACCTGGGAAAGGCCCCATCACATTGACGAAAACCAGGCCTTACAGGATTTCTTTTCCTTTCCAGTGTGTGTCACTGAGGCGGAGATTATCAAACTTTATTCAGATTCTCTTATAATGGCATCGTTCTAGGTGAATTTCCAGGATGTAAAACGTTAGGTGTGGTGCTCTTGCCAGCTTCATAACCAAGGCAGATTTTAATGCGCGGAGCAAAAATGTCCGCAAATAAGGACACACGGTGACGCGAAATTCGATCGCAAATAGTTACAAGTTTTGAGTTTGCTCCATATTGAAGCATAAAAATTTACAGTCATGCAGACATGCACAGTGCTTTAACACACTCTATTTTTCTCATTTCCTCATATTTAAGTTTAACTCTTTACCTCGATCATGATTTTAATGAAGTAATACGTGTAGCTGGAGCAGTGTAACAAGGCGGAACTTCATAGTTACACAAATCAATCAGTCTGACATCATCATCATCATCATCATAATCATCAGCCTGATTATACCCACTGCAGGGCGAAGGCCTCTCCCATATTTCTCCACTTAACCCGGTTCTGTGCTAGCTGCATCCACTTGACCCCTGCGAATTTCTTAATCTCATCCGCCCACCTAACTTTCTGCCGCCCCCTGCTACGCTTTCCTTCCCTTGGAATCTAGTTTGTTACCCTGACATAGGATGTCTATAAAGATTTTTTGCGAGATCGCGACAAAGTTGCGGTGTAGAAGTAGTGAGAAGTTCGTATCCGCCTTTATATTATATTGAAGTCCTTGATTATATCATATTCCGTGCATATCTATGTGCGGCCATTGCGTAGTAGTGAAACTGTATGACGCGTTGGGTTTACGCGGTAGGAGAGGTATAGGCAGCTTCCTGTCAAAACGGTGTAGTCGGTATTTACATCAAAGTTCGCCAAATCAATCGCAAGTACAAAACATTAGAAGAGTTCAACGCTGCTGAACCGAATATTGAGCGAAAGCAATAGCTGCGGGTGACCGAGCATTCATTAGCGATATCGAAGCGGCGGTTAGGAATTTTAGCAAGGGTAGAGTCAGCAATCGTGTTGCAAAAATTCTGAACGAGTCGTCTCTCGCCGAAAGCGTGACCATAATCTGGACCCCAGCACACGCCGGTCTCGCCGGCAACGAGGCCGCCCACATGCCCGCCCGCTCCTCGCTACCTCGCTACGCCTCCACAACAACATCTCAAAGCAAAGAACGTATTGGTACGTTTAGGGATGTAACTGACAACCTAAAGAAAGAGCCGAGGATATACCCGCCACTGGATAGATCCCTGTGAAAAAAGGAATCATACGACTGGAGAAGACTCCAAGCTCGAAATTTCTTTTCGCCCCTTGGAGGAGTTGGACGGGTGCCAGAGGGTGGAACAGGGACGGTGCAGAAACCGAAATTTGTAAATTTTGCGGCCACGTGGCAACATTAGATCACATAATAGGGAGATGCGTTCGTGCCCCAGAACGCAACGCGATTAAAATTAGCGATGAATGGGAGACCACGCTAAGAAACTCCGATGAAAATACTTAGCGATTCGCCGTCCGCCTTGCGGCCGAGGCTGAAGACCTCTTCTCCTAGACGGGGCCGTGTGTCCTCTGGCCGCGGTGCAACAGACTGCCTCCCTGGACGCCTGCATGCGGACCCGGAGGTTGCTGCCGCGCCATATTCGGTGGAAATAAATGTTCTTCCTCCTCCTCCTCTTCTAATTCTTCTTCCTCTTCTCAAGCCCGCACATAAAGCCCCGCTTTAACCGAGCCGTATGAATGTGCCTTAGTGGCCTAGAGGGGTAACAAATGCCAGGCTGATTCTAACGTAAGCGTTCCATGTGAAATGAGAGGCCCAAGTTGGCAGCTCCTGCCAGCCCACATATAAAGCGCCTCTTTAACCAAGCCGTATGAACGTGCCTCATTGGGCTCTAGAAGCAACATGAATGCCAGGGCCTTGGCAGGCTGATTCTGACATAATCGTCCCATATGAAACGAGAGACCCAAGTTGGCAGCTGCTGCCAACTTGGTGGTCCCCGCCGGGCCACGCTGTCGGCTCAAACTGCGAGCAATATTGCGTTCGCAATAAAAAGCTCAGTGGGTGCTACAGGCTAACCCTTTGGTCGGTAAATGGGACTCCAGACGCCATTTAGATGAATTGCCTGGTCTATTGATGGCCACGTAGGGATACTGAGGGGATGTCTCCGGATAATTAAGCTACCGAACGTCAAACTGTCCGAGACGTTAATGTTCCGTATGACTTGGAAGATTGCCATAGCCAGAGCAGAATATTGCTACGAATATGACGAAGCGGGCAGTGGCGCGGGGCGGAGTGCTCGTGCTAGGCCCGCTGGCCATTAAAGCATATTTCATCGTCATGTCATCACGTCGTTCTGTTTCTGTTGTGTAGCCGTGCTTCATCGCTTGTCATGCCATCACGTAACATTTGGTTGGAGGTGCGGTTCATCCCCATCCTCGCCTTGCACCGTCGAAGCAAGCCGTATAACGGGTCCATTAGCCGAGAGCCCGCGGAGATCGCCGCTCAGCTCTGTTCCAGCCCTTTCTGCTCCGACCCGACCAGCCGATCTCCCCAGCCCCGTCGCCAGCCCTGACCACAACACACGACGACCACGAAGAGCCCAAAGCTGACCCGACTGACCCCACAACGAAGCGACCTCACGACTACTCGAGCGCAGACAGCACCCCCGCCCAAGCCATTCGGCGTCTCCATGAGCATTGGCCTTCGACAAACTGTGAAGATTGGACCTGATGCTCCGGGACAAGCATTCATCCCATTTTCGCATTCATTGTGATGTCCAGCGTTTCATGTCCTAATCATGTTTCTGTGTTCATCCTCACTTCATGCATTGGATTTCTAACAATTGATCGGGACGATCGCTCGGTGGCCCCGGGTAGTGCTACAAAGATGACGAAGTGGGCCGTAGCGCGGGGCGGAGTGCTCGCGCTAGGCCCGCTGGCCATTAAAGCATATTTCATCGTCATTTCATCACGTCGTTCTGTTTCTATTGTTTCGCCGTGTTTCATCGCTTGTCATGCCACCACGTGACAATTTCGTGCTTCACAGTTACTTTTACCACTGTATGAGGACGGCCTTTCACAACACCCCTCCTGGGTGCACTGAAGGACGTGATAAAGTTAGTGTCCCTCAGGATTTCAACGCTGCCATTTTTCAGACTGTTCGAGTCGTTACGAGACGCGGACGAAATTATAGCTGCCCAGGTTGGCAGCGCCAACTGTGCAAGCAGCCCGTTGGGCTACAACCCTACAACTTTCCAGACTTTCAGATTCATCTGTTTTTGCGAAGGCCATTACGTGCGGCTGCTAAAATCTTGAGCATAAAGTGAGCCAGTGCCAAATGCAGATGCGGTGAGTCTATGAGGTACTTTATTACAGGAGCTATGGTACGACCCCCTGGTGCACTATAGCAGTGTCACTAAATGTCACTATAGCAGTGTCACTTGTCGCTCCGGAATCAGTAGCCGCATGGGCATGTCGCTCGTACACGTTCTCAAATTGGGACTCCCTTCCATGGCGTCATTAGCTCCTTAGCTTTGACGGACAGCACCGTGTACTTGCGGTACCCCCTCGACTTCAGCTGCGAGCCGTTCATATGGCCGCTTCCTGATAACTGCCGCGGATGATGATGGCGCACTGCGCCGAGCTTTTCATTGCCGTCGCTATTAATGGAGATAGGCCGTCAGGTATAGCGATGATTAATAATGCACCGAAGATGGAATCATTTGCATGAGAACCAGTCATACGAAAGCAAACTGAAGCATGGCAAATTGTAAAAATGCTTATGATATCATTGTAAGGGTAAGCAGCGCTAAGCACCTACTGCGCATTCTGTTAAATATGCAAATAGGCTTAGTGGGTGGAACAGCGCGAAAAGACGAAACACAAGAAGAGACGCACAACAGACGAGCGCTGACTCGCAACTAATTTTTTATTAGGAAGAAAGCGGATTCTTATACAAAAAATATGTCACATAATGTTACAAAGAACGAAACCCTTGACCAGGCAAAATTCAAGAGATATCTTCTTCCTTCATCAACCACGTGGAAAACCCTATCAAGCAAGACCAAACATACAAGCCCCCCCTCCCCCTCCTCCCCAACGGCCTGTTTCACAAATTATAAATTATCACCAAACAATATCCAGAAAAGAAACTTCTATTTCGATAAGCACCAATGAAGGCTGGCTGACACACTGCGACAGCTGCTTCTTGCTGATGTAATATGCCTGAGCAATTTCTCTCATAGTTTTGTCCCTATGGCGAAACAAAATCTTTGTTTTTGAAACCAAGGGGCGACAACTTTGTTATTCTGCATTCCTTCTTTCCCACAAGCCCTACAATGATATTTCAAGTCAGAATATTGTGTGTCCGACAGCGAATTGAGGTGTTCACGCAGACGAATATTTATGCACAGACTCGTTTGGCCTATGTATACCTTATTGAATGAGAGTGGATTTTCGTACACGACAGCGCAGGCGCAATTTACTAATCTCGACCTATGCGAAACCTGGCATTCAAACGGGTTACTCTTCTTTAGCTTTTCCTGGCGGTTCCTGATAGCGCAGCAGAGCCCGCCCAACTTATGCGGCGCCGAAAAAACAACATTAACTTCGAATCGCCCCGCTACATTTTTTAGGTTATGTGCAATCTTATGCATGTAGGGAATCACTGCTAGTTTTTTCGTCTTCTGTGCGCTATCCCTTATTCTAGCCGGAAAATCCTTCCTACCATCCGCAAAAGCTTAGGCTGTAATGTTTCTTCAATTCATGAATATCAGACAAGGCTACTGTTCCCTTTTCAAGGCCATCTTCCAGCCATTTGATGTCATGCTCGTGCCCATACTCTAAGTGATCAACAGTTTCTCTTCGTAAATAGCTCGAAGAAGTTCATAACACTGCTCCATAATGGTTGTTTACCGTGGATTTTGCAGAATGTTCTGGCAGCTACTTGAACGAACGTCCACAAATTTTAATTCCTTGAAGTGGCATTCATGCCGCAAAGCTTAAACCCTTGTCTAGGTGGCCACATCATTCAGGCGTAGCGTAATCTTCCAAATTGAGCAGGCCTTATGCCCAACCTTGCAAAGCATTTTTGATGAGAGAGGGCCATACCAACGCTCCGCACTGGCACCGTCTCATGTATTCATCTTGTCTTGGCAACACACATGGAGGATGCCTCGCATTTCATATCAGGTCTACATCTTCCTACGACGCAAACAAACAGCGCAGCTCATATCCAGGCTCCTTATCTTGTTGTTCATTTGAGCTCCTGAACTTTCAGCTCGCACAGAAGTTCATACGTATTTTCTTCCGATTCGTTTCATTCCAAAACCGTTCTCGTTCTCGTAATTCCCAGAGTGGCGGTGCTTTCTTATCTTCTCAAAAGGTCACTAGTAATTGTAACTTCCAAAGGTCCTCCTGAATGCGTGCATTAGGCATCTTCATAGCCCACTGCAGTTCATTTGTAGGGCGCGCACGTTCCTCTGCACGTACCACGTGCTCCTCCTCCTGCTCAGCTGCAACCATTCTACGCAGTTGCAAAACTGTGAATTCCTAGGCACTCGCCACATGTGACCATCCCGCAGAGAGGTTATTAAGTGCAAGCTTTTTTTTTTCAATTTTTACCCGTCTTCAAAAAAGTGCGCAGGTCGATCTTGTAACACAGAGCGCCAATTTTTCGCGATTTCTTAGAAAGAATGGAAGAGCAGGAATCGCATACAGGTTTTAAATTATTAATAATCATACCAGAATACGGAAAAGGATAAAATAATGATCAGCAGAACGAAGTGAAATGAAAATACTGTTGATTAGAAACACAAAAAATTCCGAAGAGCACTTAATCCTAAACGTGCGGCAAAGCGAGGCTTTTCCTTCCTATTGGGGGCGTGGTTGTGTTCGAGTGTCCACAGTTCTACTGCGGTGCATTGTACAAAGAGGTATGCCAAAGCTTGGCGCGTTCAGACAAGCCGGGGCATGCAGTGGAGCCTTCTACGTCGAACTGTTATGACGTGAGATACGCTAGCCATGAAAATCACTATAAAAAACCCTGACTATGACTAACCATGACCCTGAAAATATGTAACTATGAATGTCAGTAGCCATGACTAACTATGATTATGAGCGAACATCCTATGAGTAGCTTTATGATTACAACTAACCTTGTTAGAGCTTCATTTTTGGTCAGTTGCCTAAATGTGTAGTAAAATGATATAACACGCAAAAGACTACCACACGGAGAAGGAAACGTACACAAGCGCTATTTTATGCATCTCCTATCCCTGCGGCAGTCTTGCTTCCAGCGTCACAAATAATTATGAGAGTTGTGATAAATAAATATTAGTGATTGATTTCATTATCGATATCTAGGTGATTGGGAGGTGCGAAGGACGTTTTTCGATCACACAATTTTGTCACACATTAGGCGCCTTTCCGGTCACACTGAGTATAAGGAAATTAAGACTTTTGCCTTTGAAACGAATTCTGTCATCTCAATTTAAACACTACACCCGACACAAGAAAAAAAAAGAAAGTTTTCGTCAGTTTATGAATGTGCAGGCGCTTTGTTGCTGGTAGAAAGAAGGCGAGCGCCCGGATGGGCCTGGAAGAGAACCCCGCAGGCAGCGGTAGACAGGAGCCACGAAGTAGTGACATATCGTTTTGTTGGTCGCGGAGATGAACGGAAAGAATGAAAAAATTGGCTAACTTAGGACTTGTTACATCTGGGAATGTTACAGCATTTCACAAGGTTTGCTCATTTTTCCGCAGATTATATGACATGCAATGAAGTTTTAACTGCAAGAACCTGAAATTGTGCATTTGAAGAGGCCCAGAGCAGCGATATTTGGGCCTTCGGCTTTGCGAGCACTCAAGGTTGCCCAGTTTACGTAGGGGTTTAGGAAGGTGTAGTTGGTATTTGGGGACGTTCAATTTTTTTATTGCGACAGCAATACTGCTAGCACTTCGAGCCTTTGGCGTGTCGTGGAGCCTCCATACGTAACCTTTCACGTGACAGTGTGACGTCACGCCAGACCGAGAGACGGGGCCCCAGCTTGCGCCATCGGATAGTGGCGGTGAGTTCTTACAGGAGCCGCAGCGATGACGTCACGCCATTTTCACGTGACCATGTGACGTCACGCCAGACCGAGAGACAGGGCCCCAGCTCGCGCAATCGGATGGTGGCGGCGAGTCCATACACGGCGCTGTGTTGCAGCCGAGAGAGGGCGCTCGCTGTTTGTGACGTCACGCTAGGTAGATAAATAGGGCTGTCGCTCGGCTCCTCGCAGTAGTCGACGCGCAGCCTTACGGTATGTCGGATGATGCGTAGAATGCGTATAAGGCCAATTTAAATGGGCAAACAAGAAGTGAATTAAGCTACTAGAAGGAACCGACAGCAGCATCCGTGCTTTCGCATTACTCAAATGTAGATTCTGGAGTGCTCTAATTTTTTTCAATCAATAATGCCTTAGATGCAGAATAGAAACTTTGCCGTGGTACGATTAATAATAATGATGCCTTCTTCCCATGTGGCTATGTTTTCTTCATCGCAGAGGTATATATATTTCGGTCGTCTGATGTCAATGCCTATATATAGAGTAGCGCAGTTAGATTGAGGGACAGAGAGACAGAGCAGAAAAATTTAACGTCCACGAACTTGGTAACTAGAAATTTAGACAGCTAATATCAGCTCATTTTGACATATTAAAATAAACAGCTTTTGGTTTATCCTTTTTTCACTACTTCGATACAGCCTCAATCGCAATTTTTTCCTTTGTTAGTACTCTTTAATTTTCGCTGTCACTTTTTCTATATTTGCATACTCCTTTGTGCGTGTTTAATAATAATTAATTTAAATATTGTGCAAGAATATACTCATTTGAACTCATTGGTGCTCTTGCACGCTTTGCTTTTCTTATTGTTCAGTTGTTACTGTCGGATAGAAATGTCCAACGTTATTATGCCTTTTTGCTTGTTTTATTATACAAGTTTACGTTCATGAACATTATTTCCTGCTCCCCCATTATGTTTTTCTTTGACCAGGGTCCTGAAGGGTCAATGAATGATGATGATAATCATCATGGTGGTGGTGGTGGTGGCAGACAAAGAGACGTATATGCATTGAGAGGGAGAAAATTATTTTCGAATAATGGTGCTAGTAGCATCTAATAATATTGAATACGTTTAACCAGCCAAAAACCATCTGTCAGAGGCGCGCTCTTAAGGTGAAGCCTGATGTATGTTGCCTTATGAGGAGCATAACAGATGTAAACAGCGGCTTTAAACAAGCCGCGCAGACATATATACATGATGTAGGACTCGCGTGACTGAACAGAGATTAACAGTTCGAGTTCAGACGTGCGAATATATTTTCAGTTGTCGGAATTTGTCTAAATCGCTGTCCGGCCACGTCATCTGCCAGCTTAACCTCCCATTGTCAGGGGCTTGATACTTAACAGCTAATAAAATAGTTGTAAGATCAGCCAGAAATATTTGCTGAATATCCATTTGGCAATGAAACTTACGATTGCTCAAGGGTGGTGACGCAAAGCTGTTACCAGTAGTAACCAAAATTAGGCCAGAAATATTTGGTAGTTGCTTTCGCACGGGGCCATATCCGTTTTGACCTATTCTTTGTGCATGAGGCATCCCCTTCGCTTCTGTGTCTGCCTCCCCTTTAGTCACCGGTATGTTCTATCTTGACCGTGTCGCCGTCGATTCTCATTATATCGCAGGGTTATCTGGGGACGTCACACAAAACACCAATGGATCATTGCGTAGACGTGAGACTTGCTGCCATACAGGGGATGTTTGATATTTTATGGCGGAAATGGGGGGAGATGACCAGACAGACATACGCATAGACAGATAGATGGAGGGACGGACGGATATACAGGTACACAGATGGACGGATGGACGGACGGAAGGACAGACAGACAGACAGACATACAGACAGACAGACAGACAGCAAGCGGAGGTGCGGAGGAATGGACAGATAGGCAGACAGACCTTCAGTTGCCTAAGGATAGCCGCAAAGTTACGCATCAAGAGCACCAAACACCCAACTCAGCTAAACTTGAGCTGTCAGCGATCTTGCCCACAAATCAGAAAATAAGGGAGGAGGAATTTAGTCGACTGCGAGGATCCAGAGGCCGAGTGATTATATACACCGACAGCCAAAAAGCCATCAAACGCCTTTGAGGCACACGAAGAATCCCCACAACGTTGGGAAACATCAAAACATGCTCCGCCTAATGTGTGGAGACCAAGGCGTGAAGGTCAGAGTGGGCTGGGTACCGGGACACGCGGGCGGTATCGAAAACGAGGCTGCACACGCATTAGCGAGCGAGATTATAGACGACGACTGCTCCGTCTTGCCAAACTCGGTACGGCCTGCCCGGGATGACCCCGACCCAATCGCACGTGTCAGCGTGCTCAGAAAAGAAAGATAGCATGCCCTCGAGGCGCAGATGCTAGTTAATTCCAACCCCCTACCAGCTGGGCTTCCCCGTGTTTTTCAAGTTATCATAAATAGGGTCCGGATGGGCTATGCACTCACTGCAGATGTGATTGCAAAATGGCTATTGAATGCAGAGCCCAAGTACCAGGACTTAGCAACAGAGCCAGACGACTGGGAAGATTACGACGAAAACTTGGCCGCAGTTCTATGCAGAAAATGCAACACAAATCCCAACGCGCACATGTTGTGCAAATGCCTTGGCTACCACATCAAAAAAGACACCTTCCAGTCCATGTGACCACATCAGTGATTATACAACACCAACCAACGACGACCCTCGGGCCCTCTGAGTGTTTGCACGTGAGGCAGGCATTCACATCTAAATGGGACCTCCCTGCTTTTAATACCCATCTTCTTTGCATAGGCCTGCATGCCAACGCCATTTATTATATAAACGCTATTCACTCACTCACACAGAGAAAGACAGAAACGCAGATGGAAGGACGGACGGATGGAGGGAGACGAAAATAATACAGAGCGGAAAACGGAGCTACCACCAGGTTGAGCCGCACGCAGATCGCAATCTTAACAGTCGTCACATTATGCTTTTATATATCCATGAGTCCTTGTTCATTCCTACAGGGGTAATAAGCGTCAGCTGAACGAAGACTGCGATATTTGCTCTCGATTTGCGAAGTATCGACGGTGTGTCTTTGCTCTTTTATGTATGCCGCTGGCTCCGAGATCCTAGTGTTTCGCTAGTTGAAATCGTCGATGGATGGAATGCCACAATTACCTCTAACAAGTTTAGGTTTACCATTTCCCAGAATAGGGGCATTTTTAAACAGAGGGCTGCATTTGTATTTACAGTATTCTCTCGCAGGGGGTGTATTCTGTGGTTATATCATCAGCGTGTGTTCATAGATTATGTCCTTGACGCAGTTTCCCGTTCACCTACGCAAAGAACCCGCATGTCACTCGAAGGCTATAAGCAACGTTGGTGCGGCACTCGACATAGTTTTCCATGGTTCTTTTGACATGACTCACGCTTCTTTTACAAGACAGAGCAAGTACTGAATGGAGTACTGGAGCGGAGATAGGAATTTCACACTATTTCTTTTCTCTTTTGTTTAAAAGTGTGAGAACCTTTATGCACATAATGAATGACCTTCAACGCTCTTTATGGACAAAGTATCGAAGCCTTCTTTTTTGCTGTTCTTTCTTTTGTACTAGAGTCACTGTGAAAATGCCCAGAAAAGTGTCTACTGTGCCGGAGTTCCCGGGTTCGAACCCGACCGCGGCGGCTGCGTTTCGATGGAGGCGAAACGAAGAGGCGTCGTGTGCTGTGCGATGTCAGCGCACGTTAAAGATCCCCAGGTGGTCGAAATTACTCCGTAGCCCTCCACTACGGCTCCTCTTTCTCTCTTTCCACTTTCATTCCCACCCTCCTCCCTTCCCTTACGGCGCGGTTCGGGTGTCCACAGAGCAAGTGTGACAGTTACTGCGCCTTTCCCTTCCTGTGAACCAATTTAACTGCCTTCTAAAGCTGGGCGATCAGGATTACGAAGTTCGTAATCCTTAGATGCCGGAAGCCTTTTTTTCGAGCAGTGCTCCTATAAGTCCTCTACCATTACCGGCTTTATCATTTTAGGCGGTCGCTTTCCATCGGAATAATGTTTTCCGGACATGGATTGTCCTTGTCGAACATATTGCTTTCTGAATGACACCAAATCTGACCTCTACATTCAAGATTCTGCAGAGCCAACATAAAACCATCCCGAAAGTGACGTGCCTCAAAAGAAATAATATAGTGCAAATCCCACCTGTTCCTAGCAAGCCAGTAGTCTACACCATCCAATGTTCCGTATCCACAAACGACCATTGCGTGGTTGTAATTCCTTGGAGAACATTTCTCATCGATGTAGACTCCTGTTGAGAAACAAGCAGAATGTCTCAATTTTTTGTAGTATATTGTGGCACTCACACCCCTCAAATTAGCCATCTGTCGCCATGGCACCCGCCACCGCTTAGGTGGTGGAGGATGGCTGTCGCGGGGCGCGTCTTTGTCTCCCTCATCTTTTTCTTTTTTCTCTACTTTCTCTCTTCTGTACGCACGAGGCGGCGGAGGGTCCCGCCGGGGTGTTGCAGTGGTAAGATGCTCGACTACTCTGCCGGAGTACCCGGGTTCGAACCCGACCTCGGCGGCTGCGTTTCGATGGAGGCGAAACGAAGAGGCGTCCATGTGCTGTGCGATGTCAGCGCAGGTGGTCGAAATTACTCCGTAGCCCTCCACTACGGCTCCTCTTTCACTCTTCTCCCTTTCAGTCCCACCTTCCTCCCTTCCCTTACGACGCGGTTGAGGTTTCCACAGAAAACAAGTGAGAGAGTTACCGCGCCTTTCCTTTCCAATATATTCATCAATCAGGCAGCGGAGGTGGCTCATCTACAAAGCCAGTAGCAGGCCTGTGCATTTTCATTTCCTTCTTCCTACAGCCACAGCCACAACTACATATTCGGGGATGCCCATAATTAATTAGGTCAAGGCCATTTGAAAGGCAAAGCTAGTGTCACACGAAGACCTCCTATATTTATCATATTGAAAGTCACACTTCTATTGTAAATTGTTTTATAAGAAAGGAAAGGACCGGTAGCTCTCAAGGTCACTTGAAAGTGATTTATTTATTTATAGGAAGGAAAAGGCGCGGTAACTGTCTCACTTGCTTTCTGTGAACACCGCAACCACGCAGTAAGGGAGGGAGGAAGGTGGGAGTGAAAGTGGAAAGAGAGAAAGAAGAGCCGTAGTGGAAGGCTACGGAGTAATTTCGACCACCTGGGGATCGTTAACGTGTATTGTGTGCCCCTCTGGCCGTTGTGCATACTAAACACCACTTGAAAGTGATCTAGTGTGACCAGAAGAAAGCAGAGAAGAAAGAAAAAGATGAGGGAGAGAAAGACGCGCGCTACAACAGCCGTCGTCCACCAACGAAGCGGTGGCGGATGTCATGACGGCCTACAACAGATAAAAACTAGGTGGCAGGCTAGCCACCGAGGATAAACGATGGTCCGTAGCAGGGTGCGTCACAATATTAGGTAGGCGGATGAGGTTAAAATGTTCGCAAGGGTCAAGTAATTGGAGAAATATGGGAGAGACCTTCACCGGGGAGTGGGTATAGTCAGGCGGATGATGATGATGAGAATGTAAGCCGCGTAATCATCAATATAGGCCCCGTGATGATCATGATCACAATGATCACGCTCGTTGATCATGATGAAGATGATGATGAGCATACCGGAACGTGACATCATAGCTCGGTGCAACAAGTTGCCCCGGTAACGTCCGCATGCGCAGTTGTGGCTCCGGTTGGGCAGCGAGAAATGCGCTTCTGCCCCAGTGTGCTGTTGCTACAAAAGTATAAAAAAAGCAAATGCGATGTTGTGGATTGCTACCACCGGGCGAAAATTCGCAAGTATGCTTCTGGCCGGTCACATGACTGGCTACTCAATAACGGCTGCGTGATGCAATTAAACCGCATGGTACGGCCAAGTTCTCTACACGTTTTTCTTGATTAACCGCTCTGAGACGGGGATAGATATGGAATCGAAGCTAGGCAAACTGGATCGTGATTGTGACAATTTACCTATAAGCAATGAAGGCAAATGACACGGATTGGATTAAAGCCGGTCATTGTTTTTATTTCGGCTGGTCTGACATATGTGCAGAGCTTTCCACTGTATGCTAATGATCATGATGGAGATAATATGGGACAGATCCGGAGGTTGATAAATAAAAGAATAGCAAAAACAAAATGCGCAAATGGTGATACTCACGAGAACCAGCCGGTGGGGGCAATAAAGATGGAACCCCGAGGATCTGTTATTTGCCATTACATGTTATCATCACGCAAATAAATTTACGAGCAGGGTAGTGACAAAACGTGTTGATCGCAGCAAGAAAAATGTAGACCTATCGAGGCTTGCTGTCGACAGTAATAGACCGCATAGTCTGCCGGTTAGGCTCATGACGACAGCCTAGAAGCTAACTGTGGCGCTCACGATGTCTAAATTTTCTTTTTTTAAGCAGCCCGGACATAACGAATAGGTGCTTTAAATTCTCCTTACGAATGCAGCAAACAAAGAACCCTAATGTTTTGAATAATCTTTATAACAAAACTTGAATGTAGGGTTAAATTTTAAGAGTGATTGCAAGTAGTTCCCTATAATAGGCAAATAACCAAATTACAATCGATTGGTCTCCCACAGATCTTTATTTCATGGATATGTGACTATCTAACTAACCGAAAGCAATACGTTGCTCTTGGCGGGCCTCAGTCGGACTCTCTTCCCGTCACGTCGGGTGTGCCCAGGGAAGCGTCCTGGAGCCATTACTCTTTTTGTTATATATTAATGACATCGTAGATGAAGTGTCCACTGGTGTTCACATCCGGCTGTATGCCGATGATTGCATATTATTTCGGGAAATATCCAATACTCAACACCAAAACGACCTGAATACTACCCTTGGCAATATTGTAAACTGGTGCAACCGTTGGAGCATGGCGCTAAATCAGGAAAAAACTGTTTCTATCCGCATAACACGTAAAAAGCATCCCATAAAATATACTTATAAACTTGGGTCTGCTGAGCTGATGGAAGTAACTGCTGTGAAATACCTAGGCGTGACAATTACAAGCGACCTATCCTGGAATACACATATTGACAATATTTGTAGAGCAGCATTTAGAAAACTGTGTTTCCTCAGGCATAAACTCCGAAATTCCCCATCTGATGTAAAACTCCTTAGTTATCTTTCTTTAATCAGGCCTAAGCTTGAATATGCGTGCATAGTGTGGGATCCGCACACTACATCAAACATAAAAAAGCTTAAAAAAGTGCAGAGAAAAGCTGTGATATTCGTGTTCTCTAAATTTTTGAAAACAGATTCCCCTTCGGAATTAATGCAAATTCACGATATACCACGCCTTGAAGATCGGAGAAAAAACTTTCGTTTAGAATTTCTTTCCTTGTTACTAACCAATAAATTAGGACTTGACCCGTCACAATATTTCTTTTCTCAACCAGCCAGAAACACTCGTTACTACCACACAGATTTAATTTCTCCTTATTTTGCTCGAACTAACTTGTATAAGTTTTCTTTTTTTTCCTCGCACCATCGCTGGGTGGAACTGTTTGCCCAGGTGTCACGAAATCGGCGCCCATTTTCATCAAGCCGGTGCGGCGCGAGGCCCGCACGGCGTCGCGTGGAAGGCATAGAGAGAAAAGCCCCCTTCCCCGCGGGAGAGAGCGCGTAGCTTCGTACACGTTGCCGTCACCCTCTTTCCCATTGCCCGGGGAGGACGGTGGTTCATCGGACTGGAATCAGCCAGAAATTCTAGTATGTTCTATGGGACCTGGCCGATGGCGACGCGCGGCTCGACGGGAGAAAGAGAGAGCGCTATAACCAGCGAAGCTAAGCGTGTGTGCGCGCTAGCTTTGGCGCGTGCTAACAAACAGACGCGGCGCGCCCTATTTAAAGAGACCGCGCCGCTTGATGAGTCAGCCAGTCAGTGAGTTCGTCAGTGTCTTGCGACGTGTTCGCCTGTGATTCGGCTGGACTCCCGGGGATCACCCGCTGCTGGCAAG
>JAJIZL010021497.1:912281-969038 GCA_023969395.1 Amblyomma maculatum
CCGGCTGAGCTTGCCACGCAGGTCGAGGGCATCTCCTTTGCGACCGGGACAGCTAACCCCACTCACTCTAAGGGTGTCTGGGAGTGTGCGCACCATTAAGGGCGCATCGTTAATAATACCCCATATTTATTAACGGGTGACACCAGGTCACCTCCATGAACTAGCTGCTCGCGTTCTTGAATTTTGTGGCGTGCCTTGTGGCTTTTTCTGGAAACCGAGGTTTATTGACTGCAGGCTCCTCGCTTTTGTATATGTATATGTGTATGTATGTATATATACATATATATAATGTTGGTATGCGTATATGTACATGTATATAATGTGTAATGTGTGTATGTATGTATGTGTATGTATATATACATATATTTTTTATATTTTTTATCTCTTTTTATTTTTGCCTTACACCTCAAAGTTCTTTCTAAGTGTCTTGGCTTTATTACATTGCAAACTTTAAGTGCGTTTAAGCTGTATATTCCTTCGTTTTGTATAATTTATCTGCTTGTTTCTTTGTTATGTATAGTGCCTTACCTGCTTGGACCTAACCACGGTCTGCAGTATGTCTGTAAATAAATAAAAAAATTAATTTATTTAAATTAATCTGTTAGTCAACCACACGTTCCATGATTTCAGCATGTCATTTTCAGTATTCGCGCTGCAGCAGTGGTATGTGCGATTTCTCACCTTAAGTTACTATGGCGTTTGTGAAGAGTTTATAAATAAATTTTAAATTTGCTCTCTTTCCCGCCCACCTACCTCCCGAGAATTTGCTGTAGCAAGGTACGCATTTAGGTCTCCTGCAGCTCCATTTATCTTACCTATTTGTTACTCAGGGATGCTGTTTTTGAAGTTACTTTGTCAGGAATTTCCCATTTTATCCTCCAAGAATTCTCTGCTGTAAATCATTTCTTCTAGTGGCTGTGGTGTCTGTTTATTGTGTCCGGCTTTATTGGGCATGCCAATGCTTTCTGGTGGCGGTAAAATATTGTAAAGAAAATGTTTAGGAGGTTTTAGCGGCGGTTGGAGTCCTCAGTCTGGAACCCCGTTGGCGTAGGCTGCTGTCCGCGCTCTTTCGATGAGTTCTTTTTGACCCCTCCCGTCCGAGCTGGTCAGAGCTGCCTCCCACCCCTACTGCGTTGGCTGGTTATTAATAGTGACAGTCTCATTTCTCTGGCATGCCCACACCATATAGTACAGGTCCGCCTTCTCCCCGCAGAATTTGCATTGTGAGTCAAATGACCCTGGATCTATTGCATTGTTAAAAGTGTTGGTCTGTAGCTGGCGGAGGTGTACCTCCTCCCCTTTGTCTAGTGTCCTTGCCGGTGGATGGTATAACCGGCGAGATAATCTTAAATGCTGAAGTATTTCAGTGTAGGTTAGCAATGGGGTAGGAGGTCCCACGAGACCCGTATTGGGTGCCCGGGGGAGAAATGCTCAGGTTGAGGCGTGTGGGCTTTTCGTTCCCTGGGATGCCCTGGTGACCTGGTACCCAGACTAAGTGTTTATGCGCGGGTGGGTAGCCACGGGTGTAACTATCTTGCAGGATTTTAGCTGCTAAAGGTGCAATCCTGCCCCTGAGGTAATTGCGATATGCTGTCTGTGAATCTGTAAGAATGTATTCTGAGGTAGTGTGTGTTGCAGCTAAGGCAATCGCCAGTTCTTCCGCAGCCAGTGTGTCTTGGCTGGGCAATATTAGTGCATCCACAGTTTGATTTTGGTGCACTACCGCAACGGCCGCCATTCTCTGTTCAGGACCAGCAGCATCGCCATAGAACACGCCCTCGCGCCCGCCGTAGTGCCGTTTTATAGCTTCCGCTCGTGCTTGTCGTCTTGGCTGGTGAAAATCGGGGTGCATGTTCCTCGACAATGGAATCACTTGGTCCGGATCATATTTTACGTCTTTAATGTGAGCGCGCGCAGCAACCATCGTATAGTATGACTGCAGCTGGATCCCAAAGAGGATTAAGAGGATATCCTGTCCTTGGAGAACTAACGCGAACATAAGAGAGCAGCAATCAATAAGCGCCGAGTCGTCGTGAATGCCCGACTTTCGAAAAAAAATTGGAGGCTTATCAAGGTTAAGCCCAGTGGGTGCGAAGCATGTTAAGCAGCTGCCTCAGTGTGGATGGGGCTAATTAACCGAGACGTGGTTTTAGGTTAATCGTCGTACTTTATTCTTTGCAGCCCGACAAACACACTCTTATGGTCCGTAAATGCATGACTCATTCTTATTATTAACGTCCTTAGCGTTTGGAGCCATCTTGACCGCGTACACGCCCGGCGCAAAGACGCTGGCGCGGTTGCGGGCACAGAGACTGACGCGACGGCGGGCGCGCGCCGCTTCATCCCTGGCGTGACGTCACATATCACGTGATGCAGAGATGGTGGTGCCGCCGCCGCGTCGCGCGCGACGGCGCGAACCGAAGCGTGGAGGCCTCCGCCGGGCGACGTCCGACGGCGCGATATGAGGCCCCATCTACAGCCGGTGTGACGTCATCACGTGACGTCACATCATATGATCTCACTTCAAGGTCAATGGTGGCCACTGCCGGGAGGCGACCGACGGCGCGATCATCATCATCGTCATCATCATCATCAGCAGCAGCAGCAGCCTGATTATACCCACTGCAGGGCGAAGGCCTCTCCCATATTTCTCCACTTAACCCGGTTCTGTGCTAGCTGCATCCACTTGACCCCTGCGAACTTCTTAATCTCATCCGCCCACCTAACTTTCTGCCGCCCCCTGCTACGCTTTCCTTCCCTTGGAATCCAGTTTGTTACCCTAAGCGACCATCGGTTATCCTCTCTTTGCACTACATGTCCTGCCCATGTCCATTTCTTCTTCTTAATTTCCACTAGAATGTCGGTAACTTGAGTTATTTCTCTGACCCACTCTACACGCTTTCTATCTCTTAATATTACCCCTACCATTTTTTGTTCCATAGCCCACTGGGTTGTCCTCAACTTAAGTAGAACTCTCTTGGTTAGCCTCCACGTTTCAGCCCCATAGGTGAGTACAGGCAAGATGCAACTGTTGTATACTTTTCCCTTGAGCGATACCGGTAAGCTGCTAGTCATAATCTGCGAGTGCTTGCCAAATGCGCTCCATCCCAATCTTATTCTTCTTGTTATTTCCTTTTCATAGTCCGGATCTGCGGTTACTACCTGTCCTAAGTAGACATATTCGCCTACTACTTCCAGCATTTCGTTGCCTAATGTAAACTCCTGTTCCTTCCCGAGGCTGTTGAACATTACCTAGTCTTCTGCATATTGATTTTCAAGCCTACCTTTCTACTTTTTCTGTCTAGGTCATCAATCATTATTTGCAGTTCATCCCCCGAGTTGCTTAGCAAGGCAATGTCATCAGCAAATCGCAGATTACTGAGGTATTCTCCATCAACCCTTATCCCTAACTGCTCCCATTCCAAGTCTCTGAACACTTCCTCTAAACAAGCTGTGAATAGTACTGGGGAGATTGTGTCTCTTTGCCTAACACCTTTCTTTATGGGAATTTTGTTACTTTCTTTATGCAGAACTATGGTTGCTGTGCAGCCACTATATATATCTTCCAGCACTTTCACGTACAGCTCGTCTACCCCCTGACGGTGCGATATGAGGCCCCATCTGCAGCCTGTGTGACGTCATCACGTGACGTCATGTCACGTGACCCCACTTTAGGGTAAATGGTGGCCACCGCCGGGTGTCGCGCGAAGGCCCGAAACCTACGTTATTTATGCTTCGCATAAAAGAACAGGCACCGTACTCGCAGCACTGCCTAGCATCCCTGACCATTGTTTTTGTTGGTTAACAGGAAGGGAAAAGCGCAGTATCTGTTACACTTGCTCTGTGGATACCTGAACCACGCCGCAAAGGAAGGGAGAAAGATGGGAGTGTAAATAGAAAGAGAGAAAGGGGCGCCGTAGTGCAGGGCTACGGAGTAATTTTGACCACCTGGGAATGTTTAACGTGCTCTGGCAGCTTGTGCTTCCCCTGATGGGGCTAGGACAGGTAGGTCACCGCCGCTTGCGGCGGGGGCTGGCCTGTCGCTGAATTTTTATCTGTTGTAGGCCATCATTGCACCCACCACCCCTTCTGTGGTGGTGGAGGACGGCCGTTGCTGCGACGCACTTCTTTCTCTCCCTCTTCTGCTTTCTTTCTTGTCTATTTTCTCTTCTGTCTGCACGAGGCAGCGTAGGTGGCTCAGCTACAGAGCCAGTAACAGGCCCGTGCATTTTCTTTTTCTTCTTCCTACAGCCACAACAACAACATCGCACTACACAAGGACACCACTTCGTTTCGCCTCCATCGAAATGCAGCCGTCGTGGTCGGGTTGGAACCCGGGAACTCCGGCAAAGTGGTCGGGCGTCGTACGCCTGACCATGATCATACTATGTTCGCATAAATTTAGGTTTGGTTTGGTTTGTAGGTTTACCGCCCCAAAGCGACTCAGGCTATGAGAGACGCCGTAGTGCAGGACTCCGGAAATTACGACCACCAGGGGTTCTGTAACGTGCACTGACATCGCACGCACACGGACGCCACTCCGTTTCGCCTCCATCGAAACGCAGCCGCCGGGGCCGGGATTCAATCCCGCTTCCTTGGGCACAGTAACCGAACGCCGTAACCACTGTGCCACCGGTGAAATATTGCGAGTAAAGCATCCGATTTTACGATTAAACTCTTCTTCTTTCTTTCATAATCCAGAGACTAAATCGCAAGCCAATAAGAATGAATGGTTTTGTTTCCAATGTATGTGAATATTTGGCAGCGCAGGTTAATTAATTTTAATTATTCTAACTTCTTCCCGCTTGAAAAAAAAATTATAGAGGGCTTATAGCTCTGCTATGCCCGGATATACGTAGCGAAAAGCAACTACCTCGGGACGAGACGAATTTCTCCAGTCTTCTGCACCGTTCGCCAGCAGCTAAACTCTCCTTGGCTTCCATGTCGAGATTCGTTTACAGGAAAGGGAAGACGCAGCGTCTGTCACTCGCGCAAGGCAAGAAGCGCCGCCCAGCGGCTTTGGAGGGCACTCGTTACCGTACGGTTCTCATAGCTGATGGATTGATTGATTAAAACTTTAATTTCCACCGATTTAGGAGGCCCCCTACTCCCCGCTCCTAGCACGCAGGCCGGAGGAACGGGGGCTGCAACCTCCGCGACTAAGGACTGGCGAATATACATTGGTTATTAGGCGGACGGCTTTTTGCGGGTCAGCGGGGACGTCGCTTCGCAGCAGGGTCACCCAGGCTTCTCTAGTTTTAATGTTGTCCCTAGCGCCGCGACGACTCAGGGCATTTCCAAAGTATATGGCCGAGGGTCCCCCTCGCTTCGCAGGCTTTACGTTTATCATTTTTTCTCTCGTCTATCTGGATGTGAAACAACCAGACAGGGTTTGGCAAATATCCGGCTTGTAATCGCCACCAGGCTATGTTTCTGCTTCGGATGGTGGCGGAGACGACTGGTGCGCCGCTACCATCGACTACCGCGGCGACTGCCGCCCCTGATCGGCCGCTTGCAGCGTCTACGTAGGCAACTTTTTTTACTCTTCATTCTTTTGCTCTTTTAACCAGTGCTTCTGCTCTCTTCTCCCGTGTCTTGTTATGGTAATCTGGGTGCACGTTGCATGGGAGAGGGCAGACGATGATGTTCTGGCGACATTGTGGCGATAGGGGAACCTCGTCGGCTGTGCCCCTATCAGTTTTTCGACCCACCCATTCTAAGATGGTTCGACCCATGCTCGACCTACTTAATCTCTCATGCGAGGCGATTCTTACCGCTTAAGCAAGTTTCGTCCAGTTATTATGCACTCCCTTTTCTATCAGGCGTTCCGTAGAGGAGGTTATGGATAGACTCAGCGCCCTCTTGGCGCAATGCCTGATGAGTGCGTCTATCTTATTTTTTCATTGGTCCTAATGTTGAGGAATAGTGTGGCATAACATATTCGGCTTAATATGTACGCCTGCATCAATCTCAAGAGGCTTCTCTCTTTGAGGCCTCTGCCTTTAAATGCAATCCTCCTAAATATCCCTGTTACTTGCGTCGCGTAGGTAGTGAACTTTTTTATCGTTCCGTCGTTGTACCCGTCCTCTTGAATAAAAAGTCCGAGGATTCTGATTTGCTGCACTTTTGGAAAGGCTTTGCCCTCGGCCTTACTTTCTACGTTAAAGTCGCCCTTGCACCTCATCGCTGCCATTGTTCATCCAGAGATTAACGTCGTCCGCGTAAATACTGAATTTTAGACCTTTTATCACATTAAGAGCGGCGGCAAGGCCTCTTATCACCAGACAGTAAGGGGGAGAGCACGGAGATTGCGGCGTTCCTTTACTTCCCAGGTGGACAGTGGGCGATTCTATTTCCTGAAACGTAAGTTGCAACGTCCTGTTTGCCAGGAAATTCATTATGTAATTATATCTCCTCTCGCCGACTCCTAATTCCTGCAGTTCTGCGGGAATTGCCTGGTATATTACGCTGTCAAATGCTTTTGTTAGATCTAGTGCTAGAATTACCTTCGCGTCTCTGGATTTTGAGTCAATTATGTCATTTTGTAATCGGAGCATCACGTCCTGCGTGCACAGCCCCGGTCGAAACCCGACCATCTCGTGCGGCCACAGGTCGTTTTTCTCCATGAAATTAGTTAGCCTTGTCTGGATTACGCATTCCATAAGCTTCCCAATGCATGAGGTTACAGAAATAGGTCAGAGGTTCTCCAATTTCGGTGGCGTGCCAGGTTTTGGAATTAGCACAGCGTTTGCAGGCTTGCACTGCTGGGGAAGACGACCGCTAGTCCATACTTCTTGCATGTAGTTGGTGAGTGCCGTTATGGAGGAGTCGTCTTTAGGTTTCGTAGCATTAATTGTTATTCGATAGGGGCCGGCGGCTGATCGCGTCTTTAAGCTCAGGATTTCGGCTCTATTCTCCGCTTCTGAGATGGGCGCGTATTGCTTAAGAAGGAAGGATGTTGTATCACCGACATATATATCTACAACTTTAGTTATTAGTTCCGAGTCAGTCCCCTCGAACGCGTGTCTTGCCTTTGCTATTGTTGTGTTTGGTTGTGTTTTCGAACTGTCGGGATCAAGAAGATATCGTAGCAGGCTGCACGTCTTTGAAAGGCTCATGTTACCCTCCATTTCATAGCACCTGTTAACCAGTTTTGCCCGCAGAGTTTAATTACATAATCCTCAATTTCCTTATTGTGCCTGGCTATTTTTGGCCTTAGGTTTCGGTTCCATCTCTGACACCGGAGGCGTCTTTCCATACCTTCTTTTGCTTCGCACATGTGTAGGAGTTTCCTGTCGACTCTTTTGGTGCACCGTCGCTCTCTAGGGTAACAGTAGTGGATTTAACGTGGCGCATGAGGGTTCCGGCCCAATCGTCTATGTTTTGAATATTTTCGTCCATGCTTGCAGATTCCCTAATTTTTCCGAATTTCTCCCATTCGATTGTGCTGATTATCCTTTCTCGTCTTACTTTGACTCCCCGTTTAAGCGTTATTTCGAGGACGTAGTGATCGCTTCCAAAGTTGACCTCTGTGTTCTTCCACCTAAGCTCCTCTATGTTTTTAGTGAATGTTAAGTCTGGGGTTGTGTCTTTGCTCGCACTCTTTCCCACCCTGGTCGGGCAGCCAGAGTCTATCTGCAGGGTGACATTTAATTCGTGAAAATCTTCCCATAACTGCCTGCCCTTCGGATCTTGCCTATTATATCCCCACTCTTGGTGGCAGGCGTTGACGTCTCCTACAATTAGCAGGAGGTTGGCTCCGGCTACCTTCATTGCTTTGCGGAATAATCTTTTGAACCTAACTTTGCGCTGCTGAGGATAGCTATATATGTTTAGGACGCAAATACTGTTTTTTTTTTTTCACCCCGCCGGGGTGGCGCAGTGGTTACGGCGCTCGACTACTGTTCCCAAGGACGCGGGATCGAATCCCGGCCTCGGCGGCAGCTTTTTGATGGAGGCGAAAAGCAAGGCGGCCGTGTGCTGTGTGATGTCAGTGCACGTTAAAGAACCCCAGGTGGTCGAAATTTCCATAGTCCTCCACTACGACGTCTCTCATAGCCTGAATTGCTTTGGGACGTTAAACCCCACAAACCAAACCTGTTTTTTTTTCTTCCTGCTTGTGATGATTTCAACGAAAACCGCCTCCCGGGTCAAAAGGAACATAGCGGTTATCGAACATTAAATTAGTTCTCCTCATAGCTGACGGCAGATGGGTGACGTCACATCCTTAACCTCATACTAATTGAGTGACTGAACTATTTTTTTAGTTTATTTCTATATATGCTTTGTGGTGCGGCGTTCGAGGAAGAGCCAAATGAAAGGCGCCGCTCGGACACGGGGATGAATCGCCCGGCGGGGTCAGCTTCGTATATACGTGAATCTCCTGGTGACGTCACCACCAGCCATGCCTTCATGACCGGATGTGACGACATTATCACTTACGGTCATTATACATGAACGGATGGGACGTCATGATGACGTCAATTCCGGTCATGACGTCGCGGCCAATGCGTCACCATGTGACGGCTATGGACGTATCGAAACGTTTAACCATTATTATTGGTTAGTAATAGTTAACCTCGACTTGCACTTTCTGAATACTAGTTGATGTCTGATTAGTGTTAGTTTAACATCCCTTAACTAGTAAGTAATGATTAGTGATAATTACGATAACCTCCAAATACGCAAGTTTCTATGGACATCTGCAACGCCGGCAGAGCTTGGCGAGGTGGCTACGAAGCTGGCCTTGGCTTTGACGTCACTTGGTCGTGGTACACCGCATACCGCATACGGCATACGGCATACGCGAAGCTCGGCTGCGACCTTCGTAGTGAAGTGTTTCGATTCAAAAATTCTTGTGCTTCAGGAAATAGCCACGGCACGTTTCCTCGTTCTCTCGGTTTTCCTTACTGTATGGTGCATTTCGTAAAGCATAATTATTTACTCGCAAATTGGTGGTAATGGTGCGCGTTCTTTTAAGACTTAACTGTGAACTGGAGGGGGTGGCTATGTTACATCGTATAACTACACCCTAGTTATCGCAGCGCAATGACTCTAAAAGAATCTGAAGGTACACAGGCTCGATTCGTAACTGCAGCCAATATATTCAGAAATATTACAGTCACCTTTCATTTCTAGAAGTAGTACACAGACACAAAGGGTTGGTAAAACGTACCTTTTCCTGAAAAACGTCCAAAGTTTCCCCTTGCTTCAATTGCAACAGCAACTGCTCCGTACTTGTCCACAGCTGCTTTTAGGTCGTCCTCAGAGAATCGCTTCACTCTTTTATATGTCATGGATGCGACCTCTGATTCCTCACGTTTAAATTTGCATGTCCCTTTATCCTAGAGACAAAAAGTTACTATTGTCAAAAAAATATGCTGGGTATGCCTGTATAGATGCCGCAAGATCCGTATTACTGAATGCAAGAAAAACAAAGCCCGTAAATCCGAGAGGAGAGGTAGCTTGTGTCTGGGAGAAACTTTTTGATGCACTGAAGATTTTCGTTTTACTTAAGGTCATTGTTTTGTCTTCAACGTTTAGGTATGAGAAGAGGGCCTGACGGAAGACCGAGCCCCCACCACCCGTTTTCAGATTTGACAGTAAATACAGCCAGCTAAAAATTGAATTGCAAGAATATGTATCAAGGCACACAGTAGACACCTCTACAAAGCATAAGTTTTTAGCACCATATATGTGTACAACTGAAATTTTAATCTAACCACTGAGCATAGCGTTTTTATGCCGATGGTAAAGCATTGTGGCAAATTACCTTTTTATACAAGCACTAAACTAGGAAGATGAACCGATAGAGTTGAAAACGCTTTAGCGTATTTTGAGAGTTGTTTGAAACAATTTTAAAATTAGTTCTTTAGTCGCTTTCAGTGACTTCTCCGCAGGTTTCACACGTGAACATATAATAATTTTAATTATTTTGCTGTGAACTCCGGGAAGCCACTAAAATGTTTTGTGTTGCATAGCCTTTTATTTATCACTGAAATTATTACATTTGTTTCTTTTTCCGGCTTATATAAAAATTGGCGCCTCGCAATAGCATCGCCCAAACGAATGCTACTCATGAAATTCCTGTTATTTATTGGTTTCACTTTGTCAATGTGCCCACGGCGCTAATTTCCGTTTATGTGTAGCAATGCAACGTGCAACTTATAGCAGTACTTTACGTGTATTGAAAATTGTTCTTGGTTTTAGGCGGCTAGTGCATTAAGTGCATGCCGCAGTAAACACCAGTGTTGGACTTATGCTGATAAAATCTGTACCACCTCTGAAAAAAATCTTAAAGAATGCCCGGCCAAACTTGCTCAATACGACAACTCTTTGGCTCAAAACAACTTATCTCTCTTTACATGATGAGTGTTGATAGTAATGAGACTCATAGATATTATGCGACCACAAGACAGAATATATTGTGCGAAACGTACCAAGCTATATCGGCGTGTTAGCTAGGGGTTGTTGGTTTGACCGTTTCAGGTCGGTCAAGGAATTGAAACCGCGGCTAGGTGTTGGGTAAGGAGGGCTGTTTCTCGCATAAACAAAGTGAATATATGAAGCATGGTTGCCTTCTTGTGCACGATATCATGATTCTAATGTGTTTATGGCAACCAGGCAAGCTTTTAAGCCTTTCATTAATATTTTTACTCAGCGCAAAATATTGATCTATTCCAAATGAAATACTTGCTGCCACGTGTTAACGCGCAAATTGGTTTCTGCATTTGCCCCTGGCGCTGATTTTTCGTATCCCTTTCAGGTGGTTCATATTACCATAATCGTAGCTAGCAGGCTATTTGTGATGTTTATCAATTAACAAGCCAACATTCCTCACTAGAAATAAGAATACAATTGACTAAAATCTTATATCTGGCGAAACCTGGTGATTCAAAAGGCTCCCATCAAGCCGAAAAGAACAGTTTGCTTGAATTTACAAAGAAATCGTGCCAATTTCCGCTAGCGTAACCACCGAACTCATAAAGAAAGTGGAAATTTTCACTCGTGTTTTGTGGACCCAGATAAGTTGTTTTGTATTGAATTACTTTAGATGTGCTGCAAAAGCTCTTTTGACCATACATTTGTCGACATGTGCCACGTTGTTTGTTCCTTCTCTTCAAAATCATCTAATTGCTCGCGCACTAATTTGTCTCGGTATTTTAGGAAAGAAGACTGACGACAATGCGTTTTATTTTATAGTCTAAAAGAAATAATACTCCGATGATGCATGTTTTTGAAAAAAAGGCAATGTTCTTATTAAATATCAGTGTTGAGTAATCGATTTTACAGCGCAAGGCGTAAGTGCGAACGCGTGTATTTTCTTAGGTTATTACAGCCTAAATATAGCAAAAAGTAAGTTACTAAGTTTATTATCGAATTGCTATTTTGTTTTTGGCAAGCAGAAATTCATTATTACAATTGCAACTGGCAACGTATTCTAGAAGATGTCGTACGCTCGCAAACTTTGAGGCAGATTGCTGACCGCTCAAAACGCGTGATTGATTTCTTTGCTAACATAAAAATTCTGTTATATATTGCAACTGGTTAAATTTTAAGCTTGAAATGTATTTAGCTCTAGCTGTCGGCGTCATGAAGGAAAGCCGAAATTTCTTAAATGCATTATCAGGGAACTGATCCTCCTTCATCTGGGCACCACAACACGAACATCCGGGCTCCGAATTTCTTTTAACAAATCGAAATCACTATCAGGCTTCTGCGCTTTCCTCATGGATGGCGCCTGGGAGCCACACACTCGCACATAGAACGACAACAGTGGTCAAGGTGGCAGCAGGTAGAAGCGCCTTAGGGAATTTCGAATCGAATATGTTATGGCGTTGCCCTATAAGATAATGACGTTTCTCTTTTTAGCAGGCTGCTGTGTACACGCTCAGGGAGACTAAGACAAGCTGCGTATCCTATGCTTTAAGAGCATAAGATCTTAGCTCTTACGTTTGGTGGTTATTGGTCGGTCGATTTCCAGCAGCATGCGTGCTTTCGCATACTCCAATGTATATTCTACAGTATTCTTTTTTGGTCTCCTTATTTTCGGCAACGCACTGACTCACAGTGTCGAAAAACTATGCGACTGGAACTTCATCTCGGCCACGGTATTGGATATTTTTGTGCTTGTGAAGTATGGGTGTGTCTTTAGCGCCAAGTGGTGTTGTGATCTGGACGCTGTGGAATATGGATGCTTTTTGCGGAAGTCGCTCCACCAACCGACGCGCACGCCGGCGACCTTGGAGTCTTGCTGGATTCAGGTTCTCAGGCACATTGCTTGAGCGCAGCACGAACATCTGACTTCTGCGTACACATGCATGATTCTTCATAACATACGTGGAAGTCTTCAGACTTACAGGTACATATCTCCACAAAATCGCAACATTGTCCTACACAAGGCCATGCAGTCATCCACTCCCCTGCCTACCATTTTCCTCCACCTTCACTGCAGCTTAATCGAATTGACTCCTTCGACCTCCCCTTTTAAAATGCCCTCGGCACCTTCATGTCGTATAGAGCCTGCTGTGGTGTCCTCGAGTTTCGCACACTTTTAGGGAAGTTGAACCACCGCAAACCATGTGTGTCCATGCTGAGCTTGCTCCCTGTAAACTAAGTTATCTATGGTCATCTAAGCATTACAAAGCTTTCGCTTGTATAATTGGGCATAGCTGACATAGGCCACAACCATTTTTTAGTTTGTGGTCCGCACACTAATATGCATTGAACCTTGAGGTGAAGCGAAGTAGTTTATTGCGCATATATACCACCTGTTTTATCGGGATTTTCGCACTTCCCAGTTCCTCTGTCTCCGGCGCATATACGAAGCAACTGTTAGTTTACAAAAGTCGACTAAGGGATCACACCTTTTTAACGCTGCTATTTCCGTCACACAAAACACATATCTTCAATCGGTACTGCGATCTAAATTCTTTTAACAACCAGTCCCTTAGACTCTTATTTATGTGGTAAGGGATTTCTTGCTGAGAGTGAGAAATTTATTCTATGCGTTACTGTTAGAACATACCCTGGCCGAGTTCTGGCCAGGCTATGGCTTGGCTTCATTTTGAGTTTTATGGGCTGGCCCAAATTCAGTGTCGCGCTAATTTAGCGGTCCCGAACGAGCTGCGAACCAGGCTCCGGCTTGAAGCCCCCGGATACAACCGGGCGTGAGCTACGTGCCTTTAGCCGCACTCGGAACTTATATTCACGTCCATGCGTGCTCTACGTGCCAAAACATCTGCTCGATTGCTCAAAAATTGTGTCGAAAAAGCTCGACAATCTTACAAAGCATTGTTGTTGTCTCTTGATATGCGTCTACGTCCCACGGTGGGGTAAAGAAGAGAGCAGATTACCTCGATTGAACGACAAAAGTTGAATGTGTAATTAGACGACCTCGACATCCTCGAAATGAGTGGCGGTGTGCATTGATAGGGTCTTACGGTGGTCGCAGTGCAGCATGCCGGTGGGTAATGACATCCTGGTGAACGGTGGTAATGGCCGCGCCAATGAATTAACGGCGAATGGAGAAAAGCCAAATGTGCTGACTTTACCCTTCGGTATTCATGTGAAATGACTAATCAACCAAGACCATCGGCCAGGAAAAAGTGCCGAGTTGGGTGAATCAACGCGACTACTCGTATTACCAACGCGAGAAGCATGTTGTAAAATGCAAACGAGAACCATTGGTGGTCGCCAAGGAGACGCCCCGAGTGTGAAGGCGGGAGAAACACTTTGATGGATAAGTTCATTTCAGATCGAATCCTAACTTGTGAACAGCGGAATTGCCCAGGGAGCCACTAGAAGCCATGTAGTTTTGTTTGGGCTACCATCGAATCCTCGCCTGTACATTGCGAGATGCCTGCCAAGGGCCTCCTTAAGACCCCTGTTTTCCTTATTGTCCTTGGCTTCCACGATGAAGACGACGAAATTGTTTTTCTCTTAGACCATCATAGCGCCAATTGCGTGAGAGCTTTTCTGTAGCCTGGTCAATATAGTGGAACAACTAGCTGCATTCGCGCAGCCATAGATCAGGAGGTGGAGACAGTCGGCTTCAGATTAGTAGTTGGTACAAGCATGTATACTCTCCACTCAGAGGAAGCACAAGTATACATAATTGCAGGACGTGTCTCAATAACTGTCATTCTGGAGCGATTATTCTCCGAGGAATTATTCCACCGTTTGCGGAGACAGCATAGCTTTTAATATGGAAGATTTATTCCAATTTCTAAAGCTGGTCGTCGCAATTTCAGGAGGGCAGCCTAAACCCAGGTTCGTATGGCTGGCGACAGGTGGTTGGCGATAGTGTAACAAAGTTAAGAAGTGCTTGATTGAGCTAGTTGGAACATCTTCTCACAAATGCTGCGCTGATTAGTTTTACATGAACAAAGGAACTGGACAAATGCTGAAGTTAAGCGCTTAACCTCGGGTTTGTCCAGTTTCTTTGTTCGTGTAAAACTAATCAGTGCAGCATTTGTGAGAAGATAGTGTAATATTTGCGGGATTGAACAAGAACCCATCTACTGCCGCTACCCATGGGGCAGTCGTGGAGCCCGAACGTTTCGGCACGTGTCCTCCTAATGCAGCGCTAGAACCCTTCATGAATTCGTAGCGGAAACGGTGAGGACGTACTTGCTTTCGCGAACACGGAGACACTTGGAGGAATGCTACAGAACACGTTTGCGAGAACATCGCAAAAACAGAACTTATATATAAAGTTGTTATCATGCTTTAATGGCACTTTTTAATGATACCTGCGATGATATAAGAATTTATTCTTACTATCGCGTTTCTCGAGTCCTTCGACGACGGCGCTACAATAGCCGCGAAATGGGATGATGGATCACGCGGCTTCGAGGCGTGGTGGCCAGACAGGTGGAATTAGATGAATCAAGCCAACTATAAACGCGGCTGCGGCGGCGCGGAAAGGCTGTTAAAGGAGAGTTTAAAAATGCGACATGCACAAGGCTAGCCGAATGGGAGGCCGAGACACTTCACAGTGGGCGGTGTTATTCGTGCAGGAAATCGGGACGCTTCACTGTGGATTGTAGTTACCTTTAAGCATGTGGTATTAACAAGTACTTGGGTGCGCAGAGCAGCTCGAATATGTGAGCAGTTGAGGACCAGATGCACCTAACAAGTTTCGAAAACTGGAAGTCACCTCCGTCCATATCTGCTCCAATAGGGTGTCTTCAACGGCGGCACTCACATGGCTTTGGAGGAAAAAACTCCACGGCGAAAATTAATTTACCTCCGTCGAGATCTTCTCCAATAGGGTGTCTTCAACGGCGGCACTCAGATGGTTTTGGAGGAAAAAACTCCACGGCGAAAATGAATTGGAGATCGTAAAAGTGCAATTCAAGGTAGATATAATTTCGAGAGTGAGCCCTTTTTTCTGGTGACTTACTGCAAATGATAAGTGATTTGGCTTACATGAGAAAAGATATCTTCCCTACGGCCTTCCTAAAATGCGAAGAAACTTGGCAGGTACATATCCCGGAATGAATTATCTAAGTAAGGCAGACCTTAGCAAATGTTTTTGATGCTGACGCTGAACTAATTGAGCCTTGCTGAGCTATTTTTCTTACTTGCGGGTGGAAGTCTAATTGCTATATTAGTTTTACTGGCGACGTTTCAGTAAACGTTTTTCAAAGTCTTTAACAAAGTTTTTTAACGTTTCAAAGTCTACATTGCCTAATTAGTTTCCTTGTGCAGGGTAGGCCAAAGCAGTTAAACAACTGTAATCAGTTTCTCTACGAGAGTCCGTTGAGTGCGTCTTATCATTATGTTTTCTCCGGAATAGCTTTGCAAAAAAAACCTATTTGCGTATAGCGGCAGCAGGACCATAAAATATTTGTCAAACACAGAGACATTTCTTTTCAAGAATATCTTTAAAACGACCAGAAGTTATTTCCTGCTGGAAAAAAGTTGTGCTTTTTGTTGCGATTACACCAGAGCTTACTGTTTATTAATAACAGTTACCAGACATGACCCTTGATTTTACATCATCACGCTAGGTGTCTGCCTGGAGGCACCAGTGTTTTAATAAAAATTGGTCAACGGTGTTTTTCAAATAATATACCTACACTTGCGGTGTAGAAGTAGCCCATGGCTCGGCTGATTCCTTTATTCTTGATTACCCAGTCAAACACCATATAGGCCAAACCTCCTCGACATCCGAAGGTAAATGGTTTGGTGCAATCGATGACCATTTGTTCACTCAATGCGATGTATTGTCCAGTCTTCCTATAAAGGGCGCATTCCAGGGTAGCAACCTGCATATGTGCGATGCAAGCACATATTTGCATCACAGATCAGCTATTGCTCCTGAAATGCGTGGTGAATACAAAAAAACAGCGCGTTTTGCAGCTTGAATTATATAAATTTTGTTAAATTTAAATCATTGAAGGGCACTAGATTTTTCGTCTCGTTCCGAAATCAGCATCCAACATCGAAGAAAAATAAACTTATAGTAGGCAAAACGTATTTATGTGGCGACACGTTTGTTATTCTTACGACTGATTTCAGATGAAAGAGATGTATCAAATAGTTCTTTACCGCGGCCGCAGCTCCATTTCAATAAAAGCTGATTCATATCTGCAAGTCACGAATAATAATAACAATAGAGAACATTGGAGATGCAAGCAAACATATATCTCGTATTTATGCGTGAGACCTATTCCGAATCAGCTGCAGTACTGAGCGCGAACGTCGTAGCATTTTTACTCATCACACAAAATTTTAATTTTGAGGCATGGCCACAGATCACGTTAAAGCTCTAAAGAAAGTCACCTTCAAATACACGGGCTTTATACTACTGATGCCTACAGGGGCGGTGAGCCAATGTTTGTACCACAAAACTATTGACTACCGTTTTCACTGCTTTTGTGCTCGGCAGCAGAAAGCAGTATAGGCGAGCAAACTTAGTTTGAGGGACGATGCCATATGTTTCGGTAGTTGCCGAAAGGATGATTGCGTATCTATATATGTCCCAAGAAGCGTATTCCCTGTGAATGGTTTCATCAGCGCCATCCGCCGGACTACACCCGCTGCTGGGAGAAGGCTTTTCGCATATTCCTCGAATTAACCCGGCATGCACTTGTGAACTTTAAACCTCCTCCACCAACTAACTTTCTGACGCCCCCTGCTATGCTTTCATTTCCTCTAAATATAATTTGTTATCCTTAACGACCATCGGTTACTCTCTAATCACATTAAATGCTCTTCTCGTGCCCTAGTCTTTTCTTCATTTCCACTAAAATGCCATTAACCTAAGTTATTTCTCTTACTCACTCTGCGCGCTCCATAACTGTATGCCTACTATTTTCCGGTCTATAGTTCTTTGTGGTGTCCACAGCTTAAGTAGAACCCTTTTCAGTAGTCTCCCGTTTCAACACATTAAGCAAGTACAGCAAGAATGCGGCTTATGTACTTTTCTCTTGTAGTCATTGTCTTAGTAATTTTCCTTTTATGTTGGTTTGTGGTTGGGTTTGTTGGTTTAACGTCCAAAAGGGACTCAGTCTATGAGATGCGCTGTTGTGGAGTACTGCGAAATTTTCGACCTCCTGGGGTTCTTTAACGTGTACTGACAACGCACAGCACATAGGCGCCTTAATTTTCGGCTCGATTGAAAAGCGGCCGCCGAGGCCTGGATTCGATCCCGCAATCTCGGGCCCAGTAGTCGAACGCTCTAACCACTTCATCACACCGACGGAGGATTTCTGTTCTAATGGCGCGGATTTGTTGTTACTACCCATGCCAAGTAGTCCTATTCGTCTACCCCTTCCAGTGCTTCGCTACCTTTTGCAAACTAGTGTACCTTCCCGAGGCTCTTATACATTACCTTAGTCTTCTGAATATTAATTTACAGGTGAAAGTCTTGGCTCACGGTGAAAATCTTCAATGGGTGAGATCTGTCCGCGAGATGTGTCAGTGAGATTCCACGAGATTTCGGCAGGTATTTGTCTAACGTTTAAGAAAATCCTCCACCGCGAGACCAACTCCCACCCTTCCGATCACCAGCCGAGCACGTTAACTGATTACTTATCCACCCCGATCAAGTGAAAAATATTTCTTAGTTCTCCTTTCCTAGCTTTTCTGCCGTCTCCATAGCAACGTAGGGGAGCGCCGACGACGCCTTCATCACGGCCTCCTTTCGCACGCCATCTTCCGTCAGTTGTGAGGACCAAGCGCCGCAACGATCTCAGACCATCGCTGCCAAGTGTACCTACTCAACTCTAATCCGGTGTGGAAGAAGCCGCTGTCCAGCTATGTGTGATCGGCCTGGTTCTATCAAATAAACACTACTGTAGAACCAATCTCATGCAGTGCGAATATATGATAAGCAATATGCCGCTAAGGGTAACAAATTAAACTCCAACTGAGCAAAATGCAGCACGAAGTGGAAAAAAATTAGGTTACAGGATAAGGTTAGAAGACTGAGAAGAACAAATGCAAAGCACTAGCAGAGGATTAAGTAGAGGCATTTGGCCAGTAGTGGATATAGTGCGGCTGATGATGGTAATGTCTTCAGAACACCATAATGTCAAAAGGGCTTCACCACATTTCATATTTGTTCTTTGGTATCTTGGCCTCATTGCGTTTTGTTATTACACTTAGCAGAATGGAACCGCCGCGGGAGCTGAATGGTCATCCTTACTTTCAGAACAGAACTAAGCGAGAAATCTGCATACAGGTGGGCCAAAATTTCACAACAAATAAACAAGAAAATGCAGTATTTTGTTTTCACTTGTACATGTTTCATTTTTCAAAGTTCCTTCTCCAAGCCCTGACAGCGAAATTTTGATTTGATCTTGAAGAAAAACATGTTGTATACATTTCATGACCATTTAAACAGTAAAATTATCCCCACAATTTAGCAAATTTTTATTTAACATAACTTAGTTTAGGCACTTCGGAAATCGCATGCATTGCTAATAATAACTATCGCGGAAAAGCGGGAAGTAAGACATGCAAAATATCCATGGTACTCACACAAAAACTTTGTATAGGATTTGAAATTATGAAGCCTGTAACCTTGCATGCATTTCGAGAATTATGGTTGTATGAAAAATTTGTGTCATATACTGACACTCTTGTCCTCAATATTTTACGCATGATTCATTACATTATGTCTTTCAACATGCACAAAGAGCAGCTTCGGTCGTTACCTTTTTTCGAACAAATTACTGCGCGCAATCAATATCTAACAACTTCACTAGAGTCCCTAATTCTCTTCACGACAGAAATATTATAATCGAAGCTAAGTTCAGAAGATTCCTAATATCTGCCGGGCATTTTGCTGAACGTGGAAAATTCATAGTGGTATCATGGTCACACGTTCTGCATGGCAAAATTGATGAAACGTTCATAGTGATATGTGTCGTGTTGGCCGGCGAACGACCGCGGGAATAGATACTCAGCTCACGCCACACGAGACTCTTTATTCAAGCATGCAGCAGTTTATATACAAATCTTAGCGCCATCTGTTGATGGTTATTGACGACACATATTAACCAAGGGCACCTATTGTTGCCCATGAACACCACATCTATTCCTTCCTAAAAAGAAACAGATATATGTACAAGTATTAAGGAGGTGCCAAACATGTACAGATATGTACAAGCAGTAAATGTCACTGCACATAGTCTTGAAATCTTGCGGGTGGCCTCCGATTTCTTGAAGACCGACGGAGTGTTGGTAGCTCGGCATCAGGTTCATTACAAGCACTGTCACTACCAGCCCTATCGCCCCTCTCACCATCAGCACCAGCACTATCACCATCACCACCACTTGAAGCATGTCGCGTGTGTTGTGAACTCTGTTGTAGTTGACCTGGTGATGTTGACTGACATGGCTCAAACGGCAGTGATGTTTCGACAGATGTCTGTGCAGTTCGGTCACTGTGGGCCTCGTCTAGCACCGCATGCTGTGGTGATGCCTCCATTGGTACTGCGGTCAACTGCGAGGCGTTCCAGGTGTGCCCATCCTCCAGTACGAAGGATCAACGTCCTATTCGCTTGAGGATTTTCAGCGGTGGTCCAAAACTTGGAGATCCTTTCGGGCCGGGGACCGGTTTCTTAACTCTCACATACTTTCCGACTTGGAACTTTGGTACTCTGGCCCCTCTTCGTCGGTCAGCATACACCTTATTTTTGCGCTGGTACTCCTTTACCCTCTTCCGAAGCGAGCACATTTCCTCAGCGGGGTCTGCGAAGAAAGTCGGAGTGGGATGTCCAATCACGTCCAAGGATGTCCTCATGTGCCGGCCATGCAGAAGCGCAGCAGGAGAGACTCCAGTGGCACTATGAGGGGTGGCTCTATAGATGCCCAAGTACTGTGTGACAGTTGTTTTTACTGCTTGCTGTTCCAATATGGCAACCTGGACATATGATTTGAGCACACGGTTAAACCTCTCCACCTGGCCATTTGCTTGCGGGTGATACACAGCAGAAAATATGTGCTTGATTCCTTTGTCTTGAAGAAATGACTCAAATTCTCGGGATGTAAACTGTGGTCCATGATCTGAAACCAACTCATCAGGGTATCCTTCCCGGGCAAATATCGATAGGAGAAAATCCATTACTGTACGGGAGGTCACATCCCTGCAGAAAGCAACTTCTGCCCATTTAGAAAAGTAATCAATTAAAGATATTACAAATCGATAGTCTGCTGATGCACGCTCAAATGGGCCAACAATGTCAATTGCTATCTTGCTCCATGGTCTGTCTGGAAGGGGCACTGGTTGCAGTAGAGCGGAATACGTTTTGACACTTTTGTCTGTGGCTTGGCAGATCATGCAGCTGCGGATAGCAGTCTCAACCTGTTTGTCTAGGCCTGGCCAAGTACTTCTCCCGAAGACGTTGTTTTCTCTTCACTATTCCCGGGTGCGATTCATGGGCCAGCTGAACAAGCGTAGCTCTGAGCTTTGCTGGAACTACAATGCGTTCCGAGCGCATGAGGAGGCCGTCGGCGATGGAGAGTTCCTCACGAACCTCATAATAAGGAGACAACTCTGTTGTCAATCTTTTCTTGGGTGGCCATGATGTCTGGACAAAACGAGCAACTTCTTGCAGCTCGCAATCCTTGGTTGTAGCAAGTTGAAGGTCATTTTTGTGAATCAAGGATGTTACGAGGGACACGATTTCCTCTTCAATTTGAACCCAATTGTCTGTGTCTGCAACAGGTAACCGGGACAAGGCATCCGCTATCGTGATGTGTTGCCCACGTCTGTACTGAACAGTGAAGTTGTAACGTAGCAAACGAGCGGTCCACCTTGTGATGCGAAGTGGTCGCTGTCCTGTGCTTTATGTCGAAAGCAGACACTAGTGCTTGATGATCCGTTACTAAAGGGAATGGTCGTCCCCACAGATAAATATGCCATTTCTCACACGTCCACAGACAGGCCCAGGCCTCCCGCTCTCCTGCCGAGTACTTTCGCTCTGTCTCTGTGAGCGTTCGGGATGCGAAATCAACAGTCCGAACATGTGGGTCGTCAGCTTGCTGTAGTACTGCCCCCAAGCCATACGCAGACGCATCTGTAGCCACAATAACTGGGAGCGTCGGGTCGAACATTCGCAGAACTTTGTGTGAAGCAAGAATCTTCTTTATTTTCTTAAAACTCTTTTCGGCAGCGTCATCCCATTCAAAACGAATGTTCTTGCGAAGTAGCCTACGCATAGGTTCTACCTCTTCAGCCAGGTGAGGGATAAACTTGCCATAGTACTCTATCAGACCCAAGAACGAACACAGCATGCCTGCATCTGTGGGGGTGGCAGCGTGGACGATTGCGTCTACTTTATCTTGTAGGGGTGTTATTCCCTCCGTACTGATTCGGTGCCCAAGGAACGGTAGCTTAAATGCATTAAAGATGCACTTTTCATTAAGTTTTATTCCAGCTTCGGATATACGCTGGAGAACTTGCTCCAGGTTCCTCAAGTGTTCTGCCTCAGTTCTGCCAAAAACGATGATATCGTCTAGATAGCAGAGGACACCTCGTCATGAGTTTCTGAAACGCAGCTGGAGCCGATGCTAGTCCGAAGCACACCCTTTTAAAACGAAAAAGGCCATCGTGCGTTATAAATGCAGTGAGGTCTCTGCTGTTGGGGTGAAGTAAGACTTGATGATAGGCAGAGGCCAAATCGAGCTTCGAGAAGTAGCGTGCTCCATTCAGCGAGTGTAATAGCTCTTCCATATGAAGCAGCGGAAAGCTGTCGACAATAGCTTTGTTTGTCTCCCTCAAGTCAACGCAAAGGCGGATGCTGCCGTCTTTCTTGCGCACTACAACGATAGGAGAGATCCACTCCGAGGCATTAACCCTTTCGATGACATCGTCAGAAAGAAGGCGCTCCAGCTTGTCGCTAACAGGTTTGCGCAGAGAAAGTGGCAAATGTCTGAGCTTCTGCCCAACTGGAGGGACAGAAGACTTCATTTTTATTTCGTGTTGAACGCCCTTGGCCAGTCCAAGACCTGGTGAGAACAATGATAAAACTTTGACCATAACAGAGCTGGCATACCGAATTTTGGAGGGCCTGCCATCTCATTGCTGATAGGTTCTGAACCTTCTTCGGCAGCCATGTGCAGGCAACGTAGCTGCGTGCCCAGAATGCAAAGTCCTAAAGCTCGCACAGCGTCCAGACCAAGAAGGGAAGTCCGCCCGGGTGTGACATGAATTGTTATCACAGCTGTTTTTTTTTCTTGAAAGACACGCTAGCCCTAAACTGGCCCAGTACAGGAATCTTCCTGCGTTGGAAGTCCAGCAACGTAAGTTTTGAGCTAGTCAAGGGTGTTTTGTCTTCGAACATGGTTTGAAATTCTTCCTTTCCCATAATTCACACAGCTGATCCAGTGTCGACTAAAAAATTCACAGCACGCGGTGGCGAACTGGAAGTAATTGGCGCGACTGTCACGTCAATTTAAACACCAATGCTCTTGTTTCCGTGAACAGTGAGAATGCTTACGAGTCCTGGTGCATCTTATTCAGGTACCACTTCGCGGACCTGAGTTGGGCGTCGTCCTTGTGCGCTGCGGGGATTACGGCAGACTTGCATGAAGTGGCCACGGCGGCCGCATGCGAAGCAGGTTTTACCGCGAGCGGGACAAACTGACGGATCGCAACCAGTAGTACCGCAATTACCGCATTTCTTCCGGCTTCCGCTGAACGTAACAAAGGCGGCGTCCGTGTCTGAAGTATGCTGGTCAGAAGAACGAACGCGTGATAAACTGAGCCTGTTCTGGTTACCGGAGCGTCTGTCGTTATTGCTGAAACGCCGGTTATCTTGCGCGTTTCATCCGACTGCGTTATGCCGGCGTGGCTGCTGCTGTACAATGCGTTGAACGGGGTTAGCGAAAGCTTCAGACTCGAGTTGAGCTCGCTCACGAAGTAGCGCAATTTCAACGGCACGGTCGAACGCGAGCGCGTCGCCTTCTAAGAGCAGGCGTTCTCTTAACTGTGGAGATGCGACTCCAGTAATGAACTGCTCGCACATGTTTTCGTTGGCTTGATTTCCGAAATTGCAAGACGCTGCCAGTTCTCGAAGTGCGAGTACAAAGTCGGATATGGACTCACCGTGTAACTGACGGTGTTCGCGGAATTGGTGGCGTTCTAGTCGAACGTTGTGCGTCTCGGCGAAATGTCGTGCCAGAGTGTCGCGGGCCACGTCGTATTCGTCCGGGAGACGCGTCGCTACGGCGTCTTCGGCGGTTGCAGTTGTTCCGGAGGTCACTTGCTTGAACGGCAGCAACTGGGGCGTCACTGGCGGTGGAAGCGCATCGAAAATGCGTTGTCCTTCTGGTCCCAAGCAGTGCAGCAACAGGGCTCGACGGCTGGTTGCAGGCAGCTCGGGAGCTTCGGACGCGAGAAGAAAATTTTCGAATAGGAGTATCCAGCGGTGTCATGGTATGGCAGGAGTGCCCGGGGTGGTGAGAAAAGGCAAGCGCGGCTGAAGCCATCCTTGCGTGGTATCCAATTACCTCGTCGCCAGGTTGTCGTGTTGGCCGGCGCATGACCGCGGGAGTAGATCACTCAGCTCATGCCACACGAGACTCTTTATTGTTGTTGTTGTCGTTATGGCTGTAGGAAGAAGGAAAAGAAAATGCACGGGCCTGCTACTGGCTCTGTAGCTGAGCCCAATCTAAAAACGTTGGCTGAGCCACCTCCGCTGCCTCGTGCAGATAGAAGAGAATATAGAGAAGAAAGAAAAGCAGAGGGAAAGAAAGACGCGCGCCACAACAACAGCCGTCGTCCACCACCAGCGGTGGCGTGTGCAATGACGGCCTACAACAGACAAAAATTCGGTGCCAGGCCAGCCCCCGCCGCAAGCAGCGGTGACCCACCTGCACCAGCCCCATCAGGGCAGAGCACCGAGACTCTTTATTCAAGCGTGCAGCAGTTTATATACAAATCTTAGCGCCATCTGTTGATGGTTATTGACGGCACTTAATAACTAAGGGCACCTAGTGTTGCCCATGAACACTACAATATGTTCACACATTCTACATGACGAAATTGTTCTATGATTGTATTTGCGTGTAGTAATCATTTACTTGTTCTCGCGGTTTGTCTATTTCTGAAACTGTGTACACAATGGTCCTCTAAGCAGCATACTGCCTCCCGTTCGGCTGTATTCCCCCTAAGGTTTTATGCTGAGAAGGAAATATAGGGTTTTCATTTCACCTCATTTCATGTAGTAGACCTGTACAGCATGGTGATAGGTGAGTGATTCATGTAGATGGTCCAGTAAACTACGATATTGAGGAATATAAACGTTCGAACCATTAATTGTTTGCACTTACATTTTACTAGGCAGTTATCTAACACATTCATCAAACGTTTAATCAGCTTCAAGGCATGTGCTAATATTAACTATGTACGTTTACGCCCTCATCTTAACTATAACGCAGTTTTGTTTTAAAACCAACAGGCAGCACCATCAAGCTTCCGGGCAACTCAACTACTGCTGCCGCACAACTTGACAGCCATCGGGTAAACTTGAGGACAACATAAAGTATATTACTTCGCACACTTAAAGTAATGATATCACCCATACAAACTAAGAATCGCAAAAACCTTCTTGCGGCTTACCGCTGCAAAGGCATAACACGCCCCACAACCATCTTGCACTCTGGCAATCATGAAGCAATTGCGCAGGTCTAAATGACCGGGATCAGGTGGAGGCGGTTTCTTTTCTCCTTGACCGAGTGTAGCTTCGTTGACACCGAGGGCAACAGCTGACTTTAAAGACGAGGAGGAATCCAGGGTGCGAAGAAGGAGGTTGCTTAACCGGCGTCCTGACCCTGACTTAGTCTACGCAGAAAGAGAGATAAATAGAACAGCGTAGTATAATTACTTTGTTTCATAACATCACGTTTCTTTCAACCAAGCAGAGATACCTCTAGAACACATATGAAGGATAAATGTTTGCAGTATGCTATTCATTTCTTTTGCCCGAAATTTAGGTACTAAGGCGAATACGCACCATACGGAATGATCTTTCGGAAATTCACAACCTTTTTGTTTTGCTATTTTCATTTCAGTTGAAAATGCCTAACATAAACATAACGAAGCATTTTAGGTGAGCAGTAAGCTACAGTAAATAAAACATTTTCACTTTAAAATAATTTTAACGCTTCCATAAGGCTTCTAATATGCAACAAGAGAGAAGCATCTGATTACTTGTTACATCAAGATAAGATTCCTATTTGGGTTTAACTTGCTTCTAAAGAGAAAAAAACATTATGAAAGACTTTCCGTCCATATCAATTTGAGAAATATTGGGAGGAATCTTAAACTCAACATTTTTGTAATTACTCCTGTAATAGCATCACATTGCAAATCCAGTCTTGCGTACATCCGCGTTTCTAATCGCACAATCAGTAATTCTTCATCTTTTTTATTTCGTATATCAAAAAACAATCAATTGCCTAAACCCCTAAGGAATCACACTGTGGATAAAACCACCCGCTATTGTCGTCAATCAGCGCTTGAATCCAGACGTATGAATTTTCTCACGTTTACTAGGAGTAGCGTGTCAGGGATTGGATCAGGTGCGATTCAAAACTCATTCTTCCTCACAAACATGCCACCCTACTTGGGTGCTTCTTTGGTTAGGTATCCATATGGTCTCGTATTTTTACACAACACAACTAGGAATCAGTGTTCGGCCATATAACCTGCAAGCTACGACATGGGATAGACATTGATGCATCATCGTAACGTGTCCATCGAAACCCATGCCGAAACAGTTTTATGTGGAACAGTATGCTTAACGCTGCCTCTATATTATTACTCCAAATCAGCGTTCTTGAGGACAAAATATCTGTCGTACAAGGATGGTCAGTTATACTGGTATCCTTTGGAGCATATATGAATATCCCAGATATGCTGCCATTTGGCACTAAGTGTAGAAATATCCTTTGCTGCTGTTTGCAGAGTGCTTTGCCTTGACCGCAGATAGTTCAGTTCAGTTCAGTTTTATTCCTTAAAAGTTGGTCCCTCCACAGAGCTCGGAAGCGGCACTGAAAAACAGGTGCTCAAGCCACTCGCGCATAGCAGAGAATCCTTCTGCGTTTTCCTTCGCGTGGTTAATGACGAGGCACGTCCCGAAGGATGGGGGAGGAAGCTTACGTTCAAAACGTTATGTGTGAGTGCGAACCTGTTTTACTATGCTGTAAAAAACGGGCACAGCACGCTCTAAAATTACGCGCTTTGTGACATTGCCAATGAGCTTGAGACATACCCTTATGATATTCTTGCGCATTCGAATGGCTTGGTTAGACGTGACATGGTATCCATAACGGGGGTTATTTCACACAATGTGCTTCTATATTTCCGGTGGTAGGTTATTTATAAGACGAAACCACTATATTCATTAATTAAGAGAGCGACGCTGAGGTTTGTAGCAAGGTGCTTATGCTCAAATTTGTATCTCAAGAGCGCCCCAGACTGCAACTCCTCACTGGGTTGCCCTTAAAAGCGACATTTTTAGGCACATATAAAGTATTACGGAGTAAAATGTGTTCGCGCAGAGGACGACCTCGGCAGTGTCCCTAACACGCTGCTCGAGACGAGGTCAACGAGCCAATTAGGACGATGGCCTGCTGAGATCTTCTATATTACTACCTACAACTGGGAAATTACTGAGCGTCATCTTCAAGGTAGTTAAAGAGCGAAATTAAAAGTAAGCTTTAACGGCATGCCTTCAAATATATTTTGAAAATATATGCCCGCATACTGCGAAGATAGAGTGTCTAACGGTCTGCACCTCAAATTTGCATTGTGTGCTATCCAATCTTTTAAGAATATTTTGGCACGGAAGACAAAGTTATTTTCAGAAATCACGCATCGTACTACCATGAAATACGTGTGCGTTGTAGCAGAAAGAAGGGTTTGAAAGACCAAATTTTTAGGTGTTTTACATCACTCACGAGCTCTGCCACCATGCCGTATCACGCCAGTTGCCTCTTCAGCTTGTGGCGGAGAAGTAAGACATCTGTAATGCACTTAGTCTGTGTGTTTCAAGTATGTTCCAAGTATGAAGCAAGTATGTTCTTCAAAGATTTAGGCTTTGACCATAATTCAAGGTTTCTATTTCGTTCAAATGCTACCAAAATTTGTTTTTACGTTAGATAGTAATAAACAGTTCGTGCACTTGTACAAGTTTTGGTATCTTTGTGAAGGAATTAACGTGTTCTGGATACGTGAAGTAAATCTAGAAATATTATAGGGTAACTGTTCTCGCGCTCAACATCTTCAAGAAACACAAAACGGCATCAAAAAGGCACTGTTCTTCATTTCAACATTGATTTCAGTGCACAAAATAAAGACAAGTATGCTTTTGGAAGCATTTCTCTTTCGCTGAATTTCTTCTCAGCTTGCATACGTCGCTGACAAGGGGAGAAAACAATAGGCTTGTTAATACTTCACGCACCTGCACGCAATTGTATTATATTTGAATAATCACGTCAGGCTATCACACTCCTTCCATCTACACTGAGATGCATCAAGAATTTAAAATTATAACAGAAATATTGTAATGCAAAACTAACTGCTGGGCTAGTTGGTGCGTTGGTCTTAAAAGGAAAGAATAACAGCGCTAAGAAATAGACGCAATAGGCCTGTTCTGTATGCCTATTTGTGAGTGTTTATTTGTTAGCGCTGTTATTTTTCCTTTTAAGTGTAACGCGAACGTTTTTCAGCTCTGCACCCACCGTGTTATGTGCTTTTAAGGCATCTTCGAAAGCAAATCTTGCCCGCTCCTCAAGAGTCCTTCCTCTATGCTCTTTCCATCTTGGCTCTGAAGCTGTCTGAAAGAGGAAGAAAAGAGGAGGAAAGACGAGCACATATATTTCGCACACCTCTGTTGATCTCCTGCGTACTTCAGTTTTATCACAACGAACAGTGTCTTGAATGTGCACTTCGAGGGATCAAACCACAGTGGACAATTGCGGCAGGAATGCCCTATGAACCACCGCTCCTTGAGTTGTGCAGCGGAACAACCAGGGGGTGAAAATTGTAATACTTCCTAGCGGGCACGGATCACACACGCTAGCGCCAAGGTCCCCTTCAGTTACTTTTGTAGCGAAAGGGGACGCGAAAAAATGGATTTGACAAGGAAGGCCGTATAGCGGAGCGGTCCGAAAATACGCCGCGCTGAAGGGGGTGTTGATAGGTTGCTGCATACAGCGCGGATCGCGCGCTCGCATGCGCACTTGTCCTAGAAAATGAGCTACCCATGGATTTTATAGTGCACCGTCCCGTTGCTGCTGCGGCGCGACTGGCTCGCAGCCAGAACAGTATAATGGAAAGAAAAACACATTGTCTTAGCGCTCTCGAGAGCGCACATGCTCGCGAGCAAGTGCACCCGACCGCGGCAAGAAATGTTACAGAGAAGAGATATCGTTTAAGTTTTTAATTAACAGTTTGCACGTGAAATAGAGGGCGACAAGATGCGACGGAGTACCACTAACGCGAGAACCTACTTTACAGGGCCAAAAGCTTACATCAGTTTTCTTCGTTAACAATGTAATCTTGCATGCTCACTTTAGCAATACAAAAGAGCACTTTGCCGGTACTTGTTGTTTCAGCATGTGTCCAGTTGATATGAAATAAAGAGATCATACATATATTTCTTCCAAGCATTCTATACCAGTGAAGAATATAAAATAAATGCATGCGTTCTAGTATACCTGGGGGTCGGTATTTGATGCAAATAAATACTTGTTATGGGGTTGTACATAACCAAAATACATGGTTTATATTTACACTATTTTTCTGGAAGAACCGCCCTCTTCGAAACGCCCTTACGCCTCTCCACAACGCATGAATGTAATAAGTTCAACAACAGCAACCACAGCGGCTGTGGCTGGCTGTAATGGCCAGCACAATCAGCAGAAGAGATGGGTCCATAGAACTGAAACTGCACGCAAACAAGTCTCATCTCACGGAGGGACGGGGAGCCAGCAGGGATGAGACGTACAGCGTACAAAAGCCACGGAGAACATTTACGAATTTAGCCGAAATGTCAACACGCATTCAATTCGCAGCATTAGGCTAGACAGGCAAAAGACGCAGACTTCGGTTCAAATTCAAAACGAGCGGAGTCGGAACAATTAAGCGGTTCGCCCGAGGGCGCAAGCACGCATCGGAGTAGGCGGCACCGTCGGCGCGAGAGAAAATTGAAGTGCGAACGAGACGTCCTTCTCCCATGATTTGCGCATTTGATTCGCCTCCCGGGTGTAAGACGTTGCGCCTAATTAGACGGGGCGGAAGTGCCGCTGAATATTCCCGGCCTTTAAGCCCCGTCCGATATCAGCTCCAAAATTAATGGGTTCGTCCAGTTTTAGTTAAACCGGACATGTCTATCTAGTATCTGAGCTCGATGCCGAACCGGTCAACCAGGTTTCAGATACATACCGGACAGGGTTTTCCGGTGCTTTCTCCATACAGGAGCGTTCCATTCGGATTGAGATTCACACTTGACATGTTATGCCCGGTTTGTGTTGCATACCGGACGAGACCGTTCCGGTGTAATCCATTATAATGTCAATACTGGACGGGTCACAGCGGTATAAGATTTATCGGGATACTACATAACCGGTAAAAATGGGTTTGGCGCGATACGCGATTTTTTACTACAGAATGTACGTTTTGACATGCTCCACATCACTCAGCAAATGATCCTTCTATAAATTATATTGTTTGATTAGATTTTGTGCATTTTCGATGCCCACTGAACAACAAATAAATCCACGAATAATTCGAAGCTCATGCTGCGTGTTTCCGCCTAATCAAACATAACGCCTGCAAAAACAGCCGTCTTCTTAGTCCCCAAAGCGACGATTGCGATGACTGCGTGCAGAACAGACACCACTGCAGCTGATTTCCGCCAATATTGCTGGATGCCCTATATTCCCTGAGGCACTGTTGTTTATTGCGATTGTAGTAAGAAGGTAAAAAATTCATCGTCCTGCCAACTGGCTCTAGCTGAGCAGTCACCTCTATCTTGTGCCAACAGAGGAGAATTGTAAGAGCTGAGAGAAGAAAAGAAAGACAAGGAGAAAGATGCCCGTCATAAAAGCCTATGTCTGCGACCACAGCGTGGCAGGTGCAACGACGCCATGGACAATGTCCACATATACAGGGATAGCAAGGAGCCCCCGTCGCAAAGCGTATTTTGTTCCCAGCCCTGGTGGGCCGGGAGCAGCCACTCCGCCAAGATCCCTAGCATTTGCCAGTACGGTATAACCATCAGGGCTATAGGGGGCACCAGGAGTTTTATCTTTTATATCAACATTTTTACTCACGTATTCGCATGGAGCATCCTAGTGGAGTGGAGAGCTGCGCCAGTTGGTACATCTTGGTAAAAATTGAAACCAGCCGAAAGACGCAGACAAAAAAAGAGGCACACAACACAATGCTGAGTTGTGTGCCTGTATCTCTGTCTGCGTCTTTCCGCTGGTTTCAATCTTTGGAGCATGCTAGTTGATGGCCACCGAACTCGTTTTGTATATATTATATATCTGGGGTAATTTTTGGCGCTAGCTCTCGACAAGAATTTCCACGGAAGACTTATGTCTTCCTTTAGCTATATGGCTTCCTCCAACTTCAGATTCACAACTGTAATTGTTGAAAATAGAAATTTCTTTTTCGTGAGAAAAAGCGCAGTAACTCTCTTTTTCTTCACTTTGAACCACAGCAAGAGAAACGCGAGGAATATGCGGGAGAAAAATAACGTGGGTTCTGTGGGTCAGGGTCACAAAAGCGACTCAGACTATGGGGAAGTCTGAGTTAAGAGCCTTTGAAATTTCAGCCGTCTGGAATTCTTTAAAGTGCACTGACATAGCATAGCACATGATTGCCTAGCTTTCCAGCTCTATCGAAAAGCGGCCGCCATGTCTGTGGGTCGATGAAAACAGAAAGTGGAGGCGCAAAGAAGAGTTGCGGAATATTTTAGACCGTGCCGCGTTATTTTACACGCACTAAATCAGCACAGCACTCAGGCTTATTTGGCGTTTCGCTTAAATTGAAACACGGCTGCCGCAGCCCGGTTGGAAATGGAGTACGCAACCGCTCGTCGTACAGAAATCCGGGTGGTATGATAATAGTTTTCCTTTAACAAAGTCTATAAACAAGAGTAAATGAAGAGGCTAACTTGTGGGCGAAATTTCGTCCGAACAAATGTTTCCTCATAATGTTAAGTTCCCTCTAAACCCATAAACATGCATGTTTCAATCTTGAGCGCCACGCGACATGCAGAACAGTCGAAAAGTAGAAACGGGTGACCAAATTTTTTAGACCGGTCTCGTTTCCTCGTCGCCAACCGCGCCAACGCGTGACACCTTAGACTTTTCTACGTTTATCTTAATTCGGGCTCTCTGGAATATCTATAACCCTATTCTGAAACAATGCACGAGAAGACTTAAGCCACTTACCATATCTGAGTACGAATTGATACCAGCTATGTGCCATACATTTTTTATATTACCATTTTTCGGCTGTCTCTGAAGATGCTGGATATTATTTTGGAATATGCTGAACCTGAGCTCCTCCTCCGCTTCAGATAGATAGTATTTTTCTGCAAAAAATATTCGTTTCAAGAGCGCGTCACTGTGACGACACTGAAGAATATACAGGGTGTTTTAGCAAACGCTTTGAAATTTTTTATAACGAATGACTTGAAATTGAAAACAATTTCTCCAAACCAAACCCTCTCGCGTGACAGGCGAACTCTGGGAAATATTTCAAGCAAAATGTAGCAATGGATTCTTAGAATGGTTGGCAGCTAGTCCTTTCGCAATTTAGGGAATGATGTTTTCGTGTTTAGAACCCAATCGAGCTCTTGGATGCCCCAAAAGCGAGTCCCCTGAAAAACATGTGTGGTGAAAATTTTGTTTCTTCTACGCTCCTTTTGGAAGGCTCGACGAGAGCATATCACATACTCGGATGGAGGTAACCGCGCTGGAATAATATGTCGAGAAGAGCGACTTAACAATCTCACAGCTTGCAGTCGTGCCTGGAACACGTAATCAATAAATTATTCCTTTGAGGTGTAAGCATTATTTAAGTAAAACGTATATGTGAATGTGTCACTCATTGGCACAAACTTCCTGCGGTCTGCTGTGCTAAGAATGTCAAAACTCTGCAAGGGATGACAGTCATGCGCATAGGCGTACGCACATCTGGGACGGGGTGGCCAATCACCTACTTAATCATCTAAAAGAGGAGGCCGAGTTTGCACAAGGAAGTTACACCTGTCTCGCTATTGTTTAACGTGCATGGTTATGACAATGCAAGTTTTCTGAATATAATATTATAAACTAAACTGATCAATAAATGTATATTCTCCAATTACATCAAATTAAAATATATATTTTATAAAGAAAGGAGGGCTTTAGGGGTGTTGGGGCGAAACTTTTACATCGCTTTCGAACGGGAAGGTACCCTCCGAACGCCTATTATAGTACTTGAGACAATATACCTATAAGTTTGTAGGTCATCCTCATAGATGTTGAAAGGCTTCTGTGTACAAGTTACAGGCGCCATTGGGGTGCATGATAAAAGGAAGCGTAGAGACTGGCCGTCGCAGCAGCTCATTACGCGAGCCAGTTTCCACCTTCATGCACGGAGAATGTCCTAATTGTTTCTGATGACTTAATCTGTACCTCTATTACATTTTTCTTACTGATTAGCTGCAGTCACAAGAAATATAATTATGAGAAGCATCGCCCTGCATAAATATATATGCCCGTTTCAGCAAGCCCTACGAACATGCAGGTGTCGCCCCGGTCCCATCAGAAAGCCGATGCCAATGCTGGCAGTGCCTTTCAGTATGGTGTAGTTCCCTCACCCAGCTGATGAAAATACAGCGCACATATGGCCACGTCCCCCACCAGATACCACCTACCTGATACATGTTCATGATCACAATTTTGCGCCCATAACGCCACCCCCGAAACCATCGACGACGGTTGGTCTCGAGTAAGGGGTGTATAGGGAACCGACATTGCCTATAGGGGAGCCACTAAAAGTCCCTTAGCGCTCGTTTTCGTAACATAGATAGATGGATTTATTGAAAGGAAAAGGCAGAGAGCTTGGCCGGAATAATTCGTATCTGGCCCGCTACTCTGCACTGGGGTAGGGGGAGGAGAGAAGAAAGAAGGTCATGGTGGGTGACGATGTATATGTATTTCATATGCCTTCTCCCACATCGTAAGTATTTCAACGTAGACTTACGAAATGACTTGAAAACTTAGGCGCCAGAAATTATGCATTACGGTCCCAAAGGCGGAAACTATTAGATGACTACAAGTGACCAAAGCTATTTTTTGCCAGTACCTAAGCGCGAATGAGCAAACGTCCACCATTTGCCGACATCGTTTCAAATGCTTGAATATCGGAATGTAAGACAGGAATAACAAGAAACATGTTAACGCGAAATGAGCTCAAAAACACGTGCGCTCTTAGTCGTATTACTTATGAGATGGAACAAGTAAATACAATCTATAGCACATTTTTTAACGTTCGAACATTTACATAAGGAAAGCCTACTTAGTAAAGGAGATGCCTCGTAGGTTTCTGAATGAGTACACTGGGAGCGGATGTTTAAGAAACCACGAAACTTCCGCGAAAACGCGAATTCACGATTTGACGACTGATCAGACGACTGACCAGAAACACACGGTTATTAGAGAAAGCGACCGGCTTCCATCCCGAATTAACTTATCTCCGACACCAGCGGCGTGGATGTCGTTTTGGATGCTATACCTATAATGCTATCGCATTGTTGTTGTTTTAAAGCATGACAGGTATGCTTCCCTAATTAGCATATCATGGCATATTATGTGACATCTGTTCCGCGTGAACCACACTATGGCGAAGCTCCGAGTCCCACGATAAATTTGATATTGACCCAGCAGCCATGAAGGTATGTGTTTGTATAGCTGTTTAGAAAGAATACTCCATTATCATTCAAATTAATGGCCGCCCGTTTCCAATGGTGGATATTCCCCCGGTTCTCAGACTTCAGATTGAGACGCACGAAAAATTCCCCATTACCTTCAAGGAACTCAAAATAGATTTGAGATTACACTGCATCACCAATATTTCGGTCCCCCACGAAACATTGAATAAACTACCATGAATAATAGCGATCTATGTCGCCTCAGTGGAGCCTTCCTCCTTGCCTGTTACGTAAATACAGTTCTTTATATCGGACTCAAAAGGCAGGAAACAGACGCGAACTGCATGTTTCACACAACTTTCAAAGTGGCACTACACTACCTAACCAACACTTCCATAGTACGACCTGGCGCGGGCGAGGTGAAGCGAACTGCCACCTCAAGGATAAAAAAATAACATTGTTCTTTACTTAACGCTACATTGACACAGCGGACTGAATCATGGCGCAGGCGAAGTGAAGTGAACTGCTACCTTAAGGATAAGAAAAGAACAATGCTATTTACTTATGTCTATATTGACACAGCCGACTGAATCATGGCACGGGCGAGGCGAACCGCCACCTGAAGGATTAAAAATGAATAAAGTTATTTATTTAATGCTACATTAATACAAGGAAACGAATCATGGCGCGGCCTCGAGATTAGAAAAGAAAATGTCGTTTACTTAAGGCTACATTGACACAGTGGACTGAATTATGGCACGGGCGAGGTGGAGCGAACTGTAACCTCGATGACAAAAAGGACAATGTTATTTACTTAAGGCTACATTCCCACAGCGATATGAATCACGGTGACGGCGAGGCGAAGTGAACTGCCACCTCGAGGATCAAAAAAAGAGCAAGGCTATTTACTTAAGGCTACACTGACACAGCGGGCAGACTCAAGGCGTGGGTTAAATGAACTACCACCTATAGGATAAAACAAAACGATGTTATTTACTTAAATCTACATTGACAAGAGCGGAGTGAATTTTGGCGCTGGAGAAGCGAAGTGAACTGTCACCTCGAAGATGAGAAAAACAAGAATGTTATTTACTTAAGGCTACATTGGCACAGCAGAGTGGCGCAGGCGAGGCGAAGTGAACTGCCACCTCAAGGATCAAAAACGAACACTGCTATTTACCTAAGGCTACATTGACATAGCGGACTGCATCATGGCGCGGTCGAGGCTAACTGCCACCTCGAGGATGAAAAAAGAACAATGTTACTTACTTAAGGCTACCTTGACACAGCGGAGTGAATCATGGCACAGGCGAGGTGAAGTGAGCTGCCACCTCGAGGACAAAAAAGAACTATGTTTTTACCTAAGGCTACATTGACACAGCGGACTGAATCATGGCTCGGGCGTGGCAAAGCGAACTGCCACCTTGAGGATAAAAAGAAGAATGCTATTTACTTAATGCTACAAAATGACAAGCAAACTGAATCATGTCACGTGCGAGGTGAAGCGAACTACCACCTCGAGGACCAAAAAAGGACAATGACATTTACTTAAGGCTTCATTGACACAGCGGACGGAACAATGGCTCAGACAAGGTGAAGCGAACTGCTACGACGATGATTATAAAAGCAATGTTAATGAAGCTACACTGACACTGCTGAGGGAATCATGGCTTGGGCGAGGCGATGCGAATTGTCACCTCGATAATATTTCTTGTACGTCGCAGTTTCACTTCCACACGCCGCCATAAAAGTTCGAACACTGCCATGGAAGATCGAGACTGCCTGTGGAGTTCCGGTCAGTATTAGAACCAACCTCTAGAATCCCTGTATAATAGCTCCGACGTCCACCCGGCCCACCACTATGTGCAACTTTGGTCTCTCAGCTACGGCTTGGAGTTCCATACGCAAGCCACTGCGCCTTTCTTATCACCAAGCATTGTAACCATGTGTGCAAGGTTTGTGGTAGTATATAAACCGTATGATATGTTTGTTAGTGATCTAAGTACAGGAGGTAAATACACAATGTGTGCCATGTGCCGGAGAATACTCACCTATGTCTTACGAAGGAAATAAAATTTCTTGGTGGTGTGTGCAGCGATCAACTGCAGAAAAGATTTCTCATGCACTCATTCATTTCCTTAGTACTTGGGAGCAGCCCGAAAGGATTTGACCTTTTATGAGTTTATCGCTTGCGGGCTACTTTTGATCAATCTTTTCTGATTCACCTGGGTATCCCTTTTTCTGCAGATCTTTCGCACTTCACGGTACCTTCCCTTCATCTCCTTCTCGTTCTCCTTCTTTGCACTCCCCTTATGTGTTTCGTTCGGTAATTTTCTTTTTGACGATGTACTTAGTTGTGTTACTAAACCTACTCGGTTTGCAATTATTTGTGTACAGTGTTCAAATGGGGATCCCAAACTTTGCTGACAGCTGTAAAACGTGAAGCATTTTGGTTTTACAATTAAAAACACATAAAAATGACTAAGATGCTTACTGTGATCTCTCTTGAAAGCTTCCCATCTACATCGAAGAGAACCTTCAGCGCCGCCAAAATAATACAGCAGCAATAATCGGCACAGCACAACCGAAATACTCATGTGGTGCAAATACGGTACTTAAGAAAGGAAGCTGAATAAATTCATCGGCTCAAAGCAACAAGTGTTTTCTCCAGTGCAGTCGCCAGACAGAGGAGCAGGGAAGAAAATGATGACTTGAATATTCGAGGCTTGTGCGAGAGTTTTAAAAAGCGATTACAAAGAAACAAGTTGATGATCTTAAAGTTCCGCGCGAAAAGGATACTTTGAAAAGAAATGTTGTCTAGATTACTTGGACACCTGTTGCGCTCCATCAAAGACAGAGTGATCTGCCTGTACATTGTTTATTTGGCCGTTTCAAAATGCTAAAATTATTGAGTTGAGCTTTTGAGAGCTCATTTCAGTTTCAAGGCACTTGCATTTCTGAATTTAGACATCATGTTAAGGATTCTTGAGTGTTTTTTAACATTAAATCCCTAGATGCTCTGAAGCTTTCGTTTGTTTCGGTGGGCATTTGCACTAATATTATCCAGGCTTTACCGCGGAGTAGACTTGGGTCCACTTCCATGGTAGTTGTTAAAACGAGCCCTTTTTTACATTTATAAGTCGAGCGTATTGCTATCCGGAAAACATATGTTAAGGGTGTAACACTCCGTTCGACACAAAAGGAGCACCCTTGCTCCCCGTACTCAGACCGAGCGAGGGGCGTTTCATGTTCGGCCTTTCGACTTTTACAACGACTCCTAAGCAGCGTAAAACGCGATGGCGTTAGAAACAGTCTTACTGCTACAGGGTTTGATGTTGTCATGCAAAGGTCTAGTTCTATATAAGACCTATAAGGTGTTGTGCACCTAACTCACACTCATATCCTCCGCCGCGCCGAGCTGTCAGCGCTCACAAAAAAGGAAACAATACCCACTTATTCCATCAGCTTTTCATCGATTACGTTACAGTGTCACGTGGCCTTTCTCAAAAAGTGTGTGAATTGTTTTGTAAAAAGTGTTACGTTTAGGGTGTGTCCGAAACGCTGATGTTATGGTAGAAATATCTTGACGCTCCTACGAAAACAAAGCCAGCAGCCCTCGAAGAATCCGAAAACAGAGCCGCTCCGAACGTACCCGGCCGACACAACACATTCAAGTTTTAGGACTTGGACATCTTATCAAACGATTGGACTCACGAGAACACGCGCCTTTGTTACTATTGCATTATGAAATCTCAGCTCTCACTGTGTTTCAGCCCTCCTGTGCACTAGCACTGACGGGAAAAGCGAGTTCGAGAGCCCTCAGCGCGAATCGCGCTCGTGCACAACATCCACTTTGCAAAGAAAAAAAAAAGACTGTAAATCGTAGTTCTAGAAGATGAAGAAACGCTCGGCGTGTGGCTTGCTCAAGGGTTTCTGGTTGTCGTCGTGGTGTCAAAATAGCTACGTCCCCCTTGTGGTTGGCAGATATACCGGTCCTTTGTGCCGCTTGCTCCGATTGCTCTGAAGAAGCAGTAAGTATGCTAAGACCGCTGCCCATTACTGTGCTTAAAAGGTTTCAAACACTACCGACCAATCATTAGGAAAGCATAGAGGTGAAATAAACGGCTTGAAAACGCACTTTATCTGAAGTATTTATTTGAAATGTAATTTAGGAACCCTCGTTTATTGAGAAAATGTAATGAGCTCTCGTTGCAACACCGCACATGTTGCTCTTGTTTCTGGGTACTTTGATGTATCCGTTCTCACCCCACTTTGGTCCATAGCTGCAAAACGTACAGACAAGGCGTGATCAGACGAGCAACGTTTTTTGGAAATTTTATGTTTACTAAATGATAATGTGATGTTCCTACCATTGACTGCGTATCATTCTATCCACTGTAGTGCGCGTTTCTGGGAAGAAATGTATCCCCACATGGAATGAAAGCCGAGCAATTAAGGTATTTACCACATTGGCGGTTTCAGCATAGAAGTAGCGGATATATATGTATATATACTTTAATGCTACATTTCCCAGAATAAGCATAACGACATCTTCAGTATATCAATAATCTCAAGCAATGCCTTGGGCGGTTGCATCAGGGTCTAGGACGATGTAATGTAGCAGCATAGTTCATCGATGCTCAGTACAATATAGCGCTTCAGTATGAAACAAATAGATTCCTGCCCCATAAACGTCTCGTAAACAAGTGCTGCTCCTTCCTGTAACGTAGTGGCAGTGTCAATAAGGCTTACAGTAAATTGTGAAGATTTGAACGTGGATGCAGAATTACATCTGGATATTTGAGCAATGTACCATATGTAAACGTTAGAAAGATATCATTTTCGTATTCGCTCTCTAAGCAGGAATAAAGGCTAAAACCGCAATACAGCCTCATATAAAACGGGGCACTGTATATGAAATCTTTTATTTGCCATCAAATGCAGAAGGGGGGGTTGTAGCAGAAAACCGTCCTTGGACAACTTGACGGGCTTTTGCTTTCATTTATCTTCATTGCATTTACTCTCGACCATTCTTTAAGGATATCATTGCAGCGTTACATTGTCCAACAAGGGGATATATAACTGCATCTGTAACAATCATACGAGATTTTCTACCATGCTCTCGTTTTTCGGAGTGCTGGTCTTATCTGGCTTTTGTAAACAATAGGGCCCTATTCACACTGTGGAGGTCGCAGTGCACCGCAAGCTTCAAGATATTCCCTGTTTTGTTTTACCGTAGTACATAGCAAAATTAGTAGCTCAGAAATAGTAGTCCATCAAAAGTTGGTTAGTGCAGTGTCTATGGAAAACGACTTGACTAAATCTCGTTATAACAAGTGTGTCGATAAAACTAGCAGTCACCGTAGCCAAGCAAGACAGAACGCTGTGTTCTTGGCTCCTTTTTCGATGAAAAGTTGCGAGTGTGCCTATTGGTTCAGTAGAACCAGTAGGCACACTCTGGTTCACTGAACCAGAGGGCACACTCTACAGTAGTCAGTATGCCTACTGACTACTGTGGATAGTTGGGATATGGGAAGCCATACCTAAGGATTTGGAACATTAGTTGTGGGTAGACTCAGCTTATGCTGTATATCACCTTTCAGTACAAAAAGCCGCCCGTAGATCTTGCCGCATTCTGAGGCCGAACCGGGTACCGCCCCCATTTTGAAGGTAATGATAAACCTACAAAAATAACTACCTTTCCTTTTCTAACACGTGGCTTGTTAACTAAGATTGTGGTATCATGGCCTGAGAAAAGCACTCTCACATCATTCACAAATGGTCCTTTAAGATATCCCTGCCTCGGGAGTCAATGCCGAGGGAAGGCGGATGGTAGAAACATACTCAACATCTCGCAACGGCATAGTACACACCTCAGGTGCATATCCAAAATGTAAAATTTTACATAATGCTCCTTCTCCGCTACATCAACCACAAGAAATATAAATTCGGCTGAAGAAATGGGCGCCAATTGTGATTCTAGGTAGCATGAAAATTCCAGCGCAGGTACAGCGCTTTATTGGTAAGAAAACGTTCATAACCATGTAGGTATGTACAAGTGTGGATAAAGAAAACTTAGCACGCTATTTGCTTCTAATATTTTTCACGCGTTACACAATTGAAACTGGCAGTCGTGGTATGGTGCGGAACGGAGACTCCCACATCATTGCACTTGGACAAATATTGCTTTCTTATAGCCAGTTCAGAACGCGTAATTTAAATTTGATCGAAAAGGCGTGTTCCGTTTACTTTTACCCGCTGCTGTAGAGCCATGAAACAAACTATTTTCCTAACTTGTTCGCTATTGAAGTTAAACTCCTTTCGTAGCGCTTATTTGACGGCAGAAGCTTTGTGGCTGAATAAATGAAAAGTCATGTGCTCTACACGCTCACTAACGGTTGATGCTAATGAAGGTCTGTAGGCATTTTTCGCGACGTCGCCCCAAGAGTGTGGCACGAAGTTCTCGTTCCTCTTCATTACTAGACTGAAGTCATTAGAAAGCGTAGCTACTTACTGTACCTTGCGGTTTATATTGCTACAAATATAGCCTTGAAAACACATATTGACCATATAACCTCTAACGCTAGTCGAACACTGGGATATATTCGTCGGCATTTCACACTGGCATTTCACATTTCCCATCACTCCTCCACAACTTGAATATGCGTCATCAGTTTGGGGCTCCAGGCAATCCAATCTCATAAAATCTCTAGAAGCAATTCAAAATAGCTCATCTCAATTTATCCTAAACAATTATCAAAATACTTCTATTGTTACTAATATGAACTTATTCCTGCACCTCTCGCCATTTTTCATCTGCAGACAAATATCTAGTCAATGTCTTTTTTCATAAAATATATTAATACAAGACGTACATACGTCTTCTTTGGGTTCTACCGCCACCCCATATTTCATCTCCCCTAAACCACCGACTCATATTCCTCATAGTAACACCAATAACACTTCGCAATCGTTTCTTTCCCAAACTAGCAAGAATTGCAACAACTTACCTGTGTCGCTTACGAGGATTACCAGCACTGATAACTTTAAAACTGCCATCCAAGGTTTTATTTTGTAAACAAATGTAACAAATTATTTACGGCGTGTACTTACTTTATTTGCTTCCTTACATTGTATTTTGTACTATTTTGCTCCTGCTACCATGTGAAACTCAGGACAACAATAAAAGTTTCATGTAAACATTTATTTTTCTGTTCGCTTTTTTGTTGTTTGTGTATAGTTTATATTTGTATTTTTAACTAGTATTTTGTATCTTTGTATCATTTGTATTTATATGGTAGTTTTTTAGATATTTCCTGTTTTCTGACCCTCACCTTTATAATGTACTAAATATTTGAGGGCATAATAATTAAATAACTAAATAAATAGTTTACTGACGCTGCTGTGGATATTGCTTTGTTCTTGCTTAGAGGAAAAACTGCATGCTGTCGTGGGTTAGAGCGCTGGGCGAGGCGGTCTAGCGCAAAACCCCTATGAATCACAATAACCTCATACAATTTCTCATACTAAAGTCATACTAAACTCGTATAAATCTCATATAATCGCATACAAATATCAATCAACTTATGAGAAATATATAAGATTGTATATAAGTTTAGTATGAGAAATCTGTATGAGGTTATGGTGACTCATACGGTTTTTTAACTAGGGCGTAGACAGCCCTGAAACCACGCCAGAGTGTAGCTTTTCGCAACTACTAATCAGTTTAGTGGCGCTGCAGACAGACCCTTTAGCAGGTAGCTGGGGACTCCCGCCGCCATTTAAGCTCACCTGTTTCTAATAAGCCAGTAGTCCACCCCTTTATATGTTCCGTAACCGGAAACAACGACTGCGTGGTTAGTTTTCTTTGATGAACACCTCTTGTTGCTGTAAATTCCTGTTGCAGAATACATGTTATGAATCAATTATTCCTTCAACATGTTTAGCGTGCATATCCAAAAAATAATCTGACCGCGTACGTCACACACATACTTAGCCAATCTAATTTATTCACCCAGTTTCGTAATATTGCTCCACATTTACGTTTTGCATTTCAAAATGCAAAACGTAAACTACCACCACAAATACTAACTTTTACCTAGCCATATATGGAGCAGAGGCTATTTGGCTGACGAACTTTTGAGGAATGAGCAGCGCAAACCTTATATGTAGAGAATGAACACTAAGAGTCAGGAGTAAAAAGCAGCTTCTCAAGCAGTTAATACCAATTTTAACCAATACTGGCGTGTAAACTCAATATGTAATTACAGCTTAAAATCTTTTTATCCAGCATGCTGATAAAGCCACATCCCTGTACCTTAATCGATCGCTAGTATTCGTCGCCAGTTCATAGAAATATTTCCTCTGGGATAATAATAATAATAAATGATAAATATACGCTAAAAATGCAGTACATATTAGCATTTCTTTGAACTACAATGCTGCTGGTGTGCAGCCGTGAATATATAAAAGGCACCAGAGCTTTTACGTCGGAATACGTTCTCAAGGCAAAGAAAATATGTGCACGTATTTAACACAACTCTATATTTCGGTTTTAGCGAATAGCATAAATAAACGGCAAAATGAGGAGCAGCGGTTGCGTAGAGGTAGAACATGCACCTCTCAAGAGGATAGTGGCTTGAACTCCGGTGCCACGCAATTCTTCCTCGGATTAAGGAATATATCTGCGTTTTGACGACATTCCATAAACAGGCTTTGGGTGCGACCTGACGCCAGTGAATACCTCCGGAAATGCACTCCCTCATTGGAAGTGGATTAGACCACCCTTTTGGGTATTGACCGCAACCTCCTATGAACGCTCTAACAAGCGCCCGGCCCTCAGTCGCCAGCGTCTTTGGAGCTGCTGACCACGACGGTGGTGAGACCTGTAACGCAAGGGAGGGTGCTGATAATTGCTGGCTACGAACAGGCCGCCAATGGAGAGCCTCCCTGGCAATGTGGAACGCTAGAACCCTAGCTAGTGAGGCCAGTTGGGCGTCGTCTTCGAGGAAGTAGCGGGCATGAAGTAGAATATCATGCACTCGTTAATAATGGGCCATAATTTTGTTGCGCATTCCGTATAGGGTGGACCTGTTATATTTTGGCTTTGTTCTATAAACGTTCTTCAGTAATTGCATTCAGTAAAACAGCTCTCCAACATTTTCTTGTTGCTCCGAGAAATCATTTGATTTTATTGTCTAGATTCCTTATTTCAGGCGCGAAAAAACCAGGACGTTAACACACACAACACCAGCGCTGAATTTCAAACCTAAGATTTATTATCCCAAACGACATTTATACATAATCCCGCCAAAATACACAAATAACCTGCTTATCCTGTCTTAATATTCCTACTACGACTTCTCAAGAAGGGCAATTTCACGGGTAATCAGTGAGAACGACGGTTTTGCGACACACGTGGAACCCCGCTTATCGATGTAAAACGCTTCTACTAATTCTCGTACCGTCTGATCTTTCAGTTTGAAAAAGGTAGACGTCTCTTGAACCAAAGGAGTGCAGGTGTGTTCACGTTGCCGATTTCACGTTGTTAAATTCGAGCAGCCTGCTGTGTCCAAAGAATTAGTGTTCCCTTAAGCGGTCGTTTAAGCAAAGTCCTGTCTGTCCTACATACCATACGGCGCAGGAGAGGGGCATTCTCTTTACAACCCCTTGTACGCAATCGATCCTCTTTTCAGAATGTTTAATGGTACAGTCAACTTCGGCCCTCCTACCTACTAGGAACTGACGCCTCTGCTGTAGAGCCGGGCATATATTGCTCAATTTCTGTCGAGGTGAAAATAAATCGTCATGAAATAAATGCCACAGGGACGATGACGCCGTATTTTATGAAGAATAGCGCATTACATTTATTGCGCTACCGGCGAACCCAGTAGAGATAAAGAACTTCGGTTGAGTGTTATTTTTAGGCACCGCTTCATATTTACCTTTATACCAATCACTGTAAAGAAATGTGCGCCAGGGATGGCTTTTCTGTTCTTATCAGATTGATTACTGGAAAGAAATTACTTCAAAAGGCTATTAGCTGAGGCAAAATTTACCTCGTCGATGAAGTGAACAAAGGAGTTCTTAAAAAGGTGTAGAAAAAAGGATATTAGAAAGCTATCCTTTAAGCAGTTAATATTCTCACGTATGCCTCTAGCACTTCGCTTGTCACAGATTGATTGGAAAAATGCATGATGTTATAAGACCACATGATAAAACAGGGCTGGCAACATCTAGCTGTCCACTCGAATAGTCGCTTTAAGGTTGTTTTATACGGGAATCGTCGAAACAGGGACAACTGGATCATCAGTATGAAAATTTAACTTTAAGCCATGATTGTAAGTAACACGGATATGATAAAGACGGGATTTGTATCTACGTTGCTAGTTTATCAAATATTGCTAGTGTATGCTAATTATCCTGAGTGAAATAGTGAAATCAGGAGATTGATGAGTTATCGATAGCAAACAGCATATGCGTGAAGGATGATAGCCACAAGAAGCCCCTAGCGAGAACTTTATAGACGGATGTCGAGTGCCCCTAATTGTTCACTACCTGCTAGTATCGCGTAAAGCGATTCACGGACAGGATAGTAACAAATTGTAGGACTTGCAACTACAAGCCAGGGAAAGTTGTTGAAGTTTTCTATGGACACAAACACGATGTGTAATCTGCTAAGTTTGGCGCCCTAAGATAGCCTCGAAGGTAACTATGGCGCACCATCATTCCTAAATTTGCATTTGTGAAATTCTCTGAATGCAAGACTTTCTAAGAGTAGCTTTCGGTATAATTTGGTCGTTTCACCTAAAGTGTTAGGCAAGTATACGTGCCCTTCAGTGCACATTATATTTCAGCATTTTCATCATACCACTTTTCTTAGCGCGTTTTCTTTCGTTATCTGTCTAGATGTTTTCTTAGGGTTTTAGAAATGTTACATATTTGTGTTTGTTTCCGCCACCTTAGTTTCTCTGTTTGTCTGTTGTAGGATAAGAATTCAGGTGTGCTGCAGCCCCACACTGCCTTGCTTATTTTTCGCTTCTTTTTTTCAACACATTTAGTGGGCAAGTCTACGTTTATGTCCTACGCGAAATATTTGCTCTCCTAGTTAATTTCTTCTGGTTTCTTCTAAAGGAGCCAGGCGGCGCTAGTGGAGCGCAGCAGTCAGCGCCGCCCATGGCTGCGGCGAGTAGTTTCAGGCGGCCGGCGCTGTAGAGTTGCATTCGCAGTGTACGGCGGGAAGCATGTCGGCTCGCACTTTCTGCGATTTTAAGGCAATCGCATATCTTAAAAGCTTCTCCCGAACACCAATACTGGCGAAAGGACACCGCCTGTTCGAGTATGGTCATGTTTAGAAAGTGAACGGCTTTTACATTAACGCGAAGTGCGCGCCCCTCGCGACAAAACCACCGCACGCACAATGTTGAATTCGCGGGAGTAAACAGAGCTCTTTTTTTTTGCAGCAATGCTTATTATTGCCTCAGGGCATCAGTGTGATAAGCGATCAACAATGAAGAAATTATTAAACGAATGGAAGAGGTTGGTTGTTGGAAACGGAGGTTCTCATTTACCTGTTACGTTCACACCTCGTACCCAAACGTTGAAAGTGCACGAAGAACCAGAGAAGAGATTAATCGGGTGTTTATTTTTTATTCCTGCTGCTTGATTACAGCAGCATAACAATTTCCTCCGGGTGTCGCTATACAGTTTAATACCATGACGAACACTTTTGTTCTAGCTGCGCAGCAGGGCTGCGGAGGCAGGTGGAGTTCCCGCTACGAATGTCGTGGAAAGTGCAAGTACTGTGCACTTGTAGTCTGCGTCATTAATGAAAACGGGGATGCATTTTGTACCTCTGTACCAGTGGGGAAAGCCGGCGGTCAATTCTGGCGGTCACCGACAAAGTTTCCCAAGGTGAGGTCGTTACAGTCATCGTTTTCGAGCGTTGCTACTAATCAAGGAACGGTCTATAGTCTGGGACAAGAAACTTGAGCAGTCGGTGCAAGAAATAGAACTAAGCTCCTGCTCGGCGTACACGGTATCACGGGCCTCCACACACCGCCAGTTTGACTTTATTTGACTTTTTCAGCTCCTTAAGAACTAAATTAAAGATAATTGTGCTTATCCAAATCTGTGATTAGAAGTGTTTTCATCATTTTGGCGTTAAGGTTCTGAATAGACACAGCATTAGAAGTCCGATTCAGAGATCCCACGATAATTTTTTTATTTCGCCTCCGATGAAATGCGACTGAAATTCGATGCTGTGGCTGCGCGACTTTGCTGCTTTTCTGGAGGGTGCGGCCATTTAACGAAGGACAATGCCCCTCGATCCTGCAAAGCATATGCCAATACACGCCAAATTTTACAGCGCGGAGCGCGTACTGACGAAAGGGCTTCACGTTTACACTGTAGGTAATCATCTTTTTTTAACCCGTTGGCGTCTGTACGCCATTGACTCCACAGGAATACAAATTTATCTTACGTTACCCTCTCGCATCCACTGTTTTCTCCTCTCGACATTTTTCCCGGATTCTTCTTAGCCAGAGGTACAATTGGGTCCACTTCGCGATTGCGGCTGTCTTTATAGCCGCTCTAGCGCTTATTTTTATTTATTTTTTTTCAGCCGTAGTAGTCTAAGCATCGCACGAGACCACTTAAATAACTAAATTGGTAAATTAAACTCAATTGGATAAAAAAACGCAAACAACAAAGGAATACACCGGCCGCAAGATATACGGCATCTCCTTATGTGCCACCTCATTGCTAGCTCCCATCGGCTTCTAGGTGGCGCCGCTTGTCTCAGAAGACCCCATTGCAGGGGGCCTGTTGGGGTTTGTTTGCTCTGACAGTGCTCGCTACTCACTCGTTTAGGGTCATATTTCACCTCAAAGCGAACGCGTTTACTGTGCATGGTGCAGTATGATAGAAGGCGGGTCTTCGCGTGGACTAGATGTCTAAAGCTTGCCATTGTAGAAACAACATGAACGTGATATGCGATCGACTATCAACAAGGAATGAGGCGTTGTTCACGCACAACATGCAATACAAGCAACAGGCACTTTGCTCGCAGTGTGGTCCCTCTCCGCGAAGCGGGATGATGCTTATTTTTATATCGTGATGTCGTGTACTGCACGTACAACTAATATCGCCATTGAGGTGTCTGATCTAAAGAGCGGGCTTCGTAAACGGCAGGTAATTCAAAAAATTAGTTTCTGCTTTTAATGTACGTGAATACTTGACAGCCCAGCGAAACCAATTTCAATAGATTCTAACTTTTTGTGTTCTGCAGACGTAAAGTGACTAAGAGAATAGAACGACAACGTTTATTTTTATTAGGGTTAGAAGTGTTAATTCCGATTAGGTGGTGCGCGCTGATCGCGTTCTCAAACCATGACGCCTCAGGTAGTAACCGCGACACGTTTCCGCACATTGTTTCTTGGCCTTACTGTGTGTTGCTGTTTCACAAAGCATAATTGTTTATTCGTGAATGGGGGGCATTGTTGCGAGCTCTTTCAAGACTCTACTATGAACTGGAGTTCATTCTTATGTCACTCTGAAAAATGACGCCCGCGGCTTTCACTACCATGACAACCATAGAGTTTCTTACTCTTACCTAGAGGGAAAGCTGTGCTGCCGTCTATGGGAGTTTACATGGAGTTTCCAGACGGCCAGTTCAGCCACCATGGGCGCTCAAAGCATCATGGGCCGGAGAGCTACCGAGTGCAGAACTACAACTTTTGGCCAAAACTAATGCAAAGATAAACGTTGTTCTACCGTAAATAATGTCCTAAGATTGAATATTGTGACTATAAATTACAAAAAGAGAGAGAAACAGAATGCCAGTGTGAGATTTATCCAATATAAGCGATGACTCTTTCTCCTATTGGCTTAGTTTTGAGCAGCACAAATACCAATATTTCGCACTTATAGGCAAACTTTGGAATAAAAAAAACGTTATGAAAATATTTATGGCTGTACAATCACTTAAGAAAGTTTTTAGTGGAATTTCGGGAAACAGAAACCATTTATTGACGACATCTGCTTTAGCACTTTCGCTACTATGGCTTTCGCGGTCTATGTACGCACCTTAAGATGATGATGATGACAAAAAAAGAAACATCGCAGTAACGCCACTCCACGTACCCGAGAAAAACCGACTGTCCCACAACAAGTAGCACACCGGCCCATGATTCTTAGCGCGCCCATGGTGGCTGAAGTGCAGCGCCCTCAGCTTTCCCTCTAGGTAGTGTAAGGAACTCAATGATGACAACTGATGAGTAGGAAGGTACAGGGTCGTAAATTCTTGAGGGGGGCGCGCGAGCGCTTGACTGCTTTGTTCGCTCACCAGTGCTGCCAATCCAAGTGCATTATAAAACGGAACAATAGCTAATGCTAAACGACATTCTTGCTCCTCGGAATACCAGGACCACTTCGTTTCAATATTGGACGTTGACAGACACAAAGACTCTTCAAAGAAACTGGCCATCTGCTCATGTGTTGCCCACAAGAATGGACGACCGTGTTACTCTCTTGAATTTGTGACTATAGCCACTACACACTACAGACTATATTGAGAAAAAATTAAAACCATATTTAGTTTTTCGCGAGTAACTCAAAGGTAATGATACGATTTTAGCGCAACACGTACCTTTCCCAGAAAAATGAGCGAACTTTTTCCCGGCGGCATCCATTGATATAGCAACCGGCCCATAAGTGTCCAAGGCCTTCTTCAACTCATCTTCAGTTCCTGGCTCCACTTTATCATATTGCATGGATGTGACCTCTGCTTTCTCAGGTTTGAATTCGCATTTACCTGTATCCTAATGGTATAAAAGTTGATATTGTCAAAACAAAATATTGCATGCTTGGCTGAATTTATTAAATCTTTGACAGGAGGATAACAAATGTTCGAAATCTTCACACACATCACATGTAGAGAACACAAGGCTGCTGGCTAGACCTATTTTATGTAGGAGGTAGTTTGTGTATGACACATTCAAGCGCACTCGGTGTAGAAAGTTACGGTGGCATGTGTTAAAATTTTGAGGAATTGAAAGGACGCAAGGGGAATCTATTCAGTGTGGAGGTCGCTATTGATTGTTCGGGTCCCAACACAGAGAGCGCTGCAATCGCCATGATTCAGTGGCTACAAGTCTTGCTGCATCTCTTCGTGAGAACTGAATTGGAATTGTCTTTGAGGAGTCTTTGGGTAATACTTGTGCAGCAGCGTCGGCGTAGTCATTGCCCTCGAGTGTAATAGAACTATTGTACGGCTCATTTCTGCCACCACTTGTTGGGAGTATTTGGTTCTCGGTCATGTTTTTGTATTTTACCAATGCTGTTGTATAGTTTGAAGAACTTGAATCGTGTGTGAAATGTACGCCTACTATATTGGCCTGTTCTTTTGTGCTAGTCTGAACACCAGGGGCTGTGAGAATAAGAACTACGATGGGGGAAAAGTTTCCACTGCCTTAATGAACTTGTTGCCACATTTTCTTAGATGGCATTGAGCTATTTATTGACGTGACTAACCTCTACCAGGATTCTTTTTCAAAGTTGTGACGGATTTACAGAGCTTTAGCTCTCACCTTTGTAAAACGTATAAGATGTTTGTGTATAGGGTAACTTCGGAATACACTCCATGCTTCATTTTGCCGCTTTTTGGTCTACTTACATACCCGTGACTACCACACTTTGTGATTTTGTCGCACCACACACAAGGACTGTGAAACGGCGAGGTGTCGTCATCATCATCATCATCAGCCTGATTATACCCACTGCATGGCGAAGGCCTCTCCCATATTTGTCCACTTAACCCGGTTCTGTGCTAGCTGCATCCACTTGACCCCTGCGAACTTCTTAATCTCATCCGCCCACCTAACTTTCTGCCGCCCCCTGCTACACTTTCCTTCCCTTGGAATCCAGTTTGTTATCCTCAGCGACCATCGGTTATCCTCTCTTCGCACTACATGTCCTGCCCATGTCCATTTCTTCTTCTTAATTTCCACTAGAATGTCGGTAACTTGAGTTATTTCTCTGACCCACTCTGCAAGCTTTCTATCTCTTAATGTTACCCCTGCAATGTTAAAACACCCTGCAGTTGTTTATAGCTCTTTCGTCCTGTTCGGAAACAGTTACATTTGTGGCGACTGGAGTAGTGCGTGCAGTAAAGTAGACGAACTTTTTCGCTCATATTTAACAAAACAATTTACTGATTTAAATGGTTCCAAGTAGGTTATAAAACACTGTTGAAGTAAGTGTAACCTATAATGCCCACTGGAATTGGTAGAAACCTGCGGTGGCCACGCGACGGCCATCTTGAGCGGTCAAGAAGCGCCCTGCCAAGCACTTTGAGGCGCTGTTCGCCGGCGATGCCAATGTGTTTCAAGTGTGAAAAGGATTTTTAAATTCTGGTGCAATACCGTGGACCATCAAGTGAGTCATACTGGACGTCTGCGAATCAATATGAGCCACCTGAATTTTAAGGATGTCTACAATATCCGATACTGGGGCGTTTTTAGCTAATAGTGTAAAGTCGCAGCTCAATCTCAATGCCAAATCGTTGAATGAAGCCATAGCAGTGGTAGTATTACATAATAGCGTATTGTATGTTGTGTGTAATTGAACTAGAATAATTACAAGTCTTATATACTTAGTTAAATAATTATTTTGCAACTAACCTTTGTACATTGTGTGACGTCATTGAGGTACACGTCATTAGATAATTCGTATCCAGTATAATCGACTTCACTGGGCCAATTCTATGTCCTTATATTACTGCTATACAGGTTATTGTGAATAAATATAATATGCATGCTGTAGCTACAAGTCGTATATTGTTCAATAGCTTATGCCTTTGCAATTGCACAAGAGTGACTGCGCGTTATTTAGATTAAGAATAAAATGTATCCACAATTTTAGGTTAAATATCGTAGCGCAGACTGTGCCCAGCATGGCTGCTCTACACTAATGCCATTGAACTACACTACGGTCTTAACTGACGAGAATTAAACATTATGCTACATAAAGTCGTATATTTCTGAAATAGTCTCGAAGATAGACCCGAAAACCAAACGACATACAGCGCAAAGCCACGCAAAGCATAGCTAATGCTCGGCTAACTCCATTCTAGTGAGTTGAGCGGCCTATTGTTTTCTACTTTAGCAGCACCAGAACATAGCTTATTCGATGCAGACCTGTGGATGAGCAGGTGAATACCTTTGCCCACTTCAGCTGAAGTAAAACTCTATATCCTAAAATATGCCAAGTTCCTTTCCGGCCTAAAGTAGAAAGTAATATGACAGCAATTCCCATTTCTTCATATTCTTTAATCACTCAATTTAGATATAAAGGTTAAGAGTCATGTAATTTGTAAAATAAAAGCAATTCAAAGAATGAAAAATAATGCATGCTACAAACTTGAGTAACTATTGAATTCAGTCTTTTGAAAAAGCAAGAGGAGAAACATAGCTTCCGATGCTTCAGAAAAAGAAACACATACTGCTGTAATTAATAAACCTGACCAACACAGCGATACAAGAAACTTTATTAAGTATAAAAGCAGCGGCTGATATTAAGATCATTGTGTTGGTGTCCCTCGAACAAAGAAACAAACAGCAAGTTTCAAGGAGGAAGATAGGCTCTAGCGGATTACACAGTCATACAAAATGGCCAATAACATGAATACGAATATGAAACCTTTAAAGTTTTGGTAAAATATAAAATTTACTGGGTGAAGATACTTGTGATGAAAATAACAATTTGACGCAACACCCGAAAATAGCAAAGTAAATTATTTATTAACATTCAAGAAAAGCTACTCTGCTGAAGTGTAAACAAGGAATGGTTTCCTCTCCGGAATATGTCGTTTGTCAATATTCTCTTGGTGTAGCTGTAGTCGCCCCCCGCAACGCGTATCATCATTACACAAATTCTTTTTTATCTAAAAACAGAGACACTAGTTGCAGTTAATGTCATGATCATGATGTTGAAGATTAGGCTTTCATAGGTTCCTTAATCAGGTAAGCATTCAAAGGACGCAACTTAGTTTCTCATTTCTACTAAACATATTTCACTCTAGTGGTATGTGATGAATCTTGATTCTTATTCACCACCTGATGACTTCACTACATTTTTGCAAAGTTGCAGACATGCTTGCTCAGGGTCATAGTCATTGAGATACTGAGTCAACCAAGAAAACATATTTATCTTTGGCGATTTGCTCAGCACTTCTTGCACTAGGCTACATATCTTGTCTGAATGATTTCAACATCTGCTGGTAACGGATGCAGCTCTTCTCTATTCACTTGGCAAACACCCAATTTTTCCTTTAAAGTACATGACTACTACGTACGTGTCGTGCATTTGAAATAAATTTTTCATTAATTTAACTTAACCTAGCATAAGTCAGATTAGTCACCTTTAATCCTACATAATCCTTCTTAATCAAACATAACCACTCTTAAGAAAACGTAACCCTTCATAATCAAAGTTAATCCATAGTAAGCATCAGTAATCCCACCTGAACAGCTATATTATTGCTAAAATCCCCTAACACTCCTCAATCCACCCTAATTTAACATTATCGCTCTTAAGACGTAATATTCCCGAGCCGCCCCTTAATCACCAACTCATCATTATTATAAAGTCATCATCATCATCATCATCAGCCTGATTATACCCACTGCAGGGCGAAGGCCTCTCCCATATCTCTCCACTTAACCCGGTTCTGTGCTAGCTGCATCCACTTGACCCCTGCGAACTTCTTAATCTCATCCGCCCACCTAACTTTCTGCCGCCGCCTGCTACGCTTTCCTTCCCTTGGAATCCAGTTTGTTACCCTCAGCGACCATCGGTTATCCTCTCTTCGCACTACATGTCCTGCCCATGTCCATTTCTTCTTCTTAATTTCCACTAGAATGTCGTTAACTTGAGTTATTTTTCTGACCCACTCTGCTCGCTTTCTATCTCTTAATGTTACCCCTACCATTTTTCTTTCCATAGCCCTCTGGGCTCTCCTCAACTTAAATAGAGCTCTCTTGGTTAGCCTCCACGTTTCAGCCCCATAGGTGAGTACAGGCAAGATGCAACTGTTGTATACTTTCCTCTTGAGCGATACCGGTAAGCTGCTAGTCATAATCTGCGAGTGCTTGCCAAATGCGCTCCATCCCAATCTTATTCTTCTTCTAATTTCCTTTTCATGGTCCGGATCTGCGGTTACTACCTGTCCTAAGTAGACATATTCGCCTACTACTTCCAGTATTTCGCTACCTAATGTAAACTGCTGTTCCTTCCCGAGGCTGTTGAACATTACCTTAGTCTTCTGCATATTGATTTTCAGGCCTACCTTTCTACTTTTCCTGTCTAGGTCATCAATCATTATTTTCAGTTGATTCTCCAAGTTGCTCATCTAATTGTGCACATCTCCCAGAACCGCACCACTTTCTCAGTCCTTAACTTCAGCTTTTCAACTCAAGTACTGTCCGAGGGAATTTCATTAGCATCGCTGTCACCGATGACCGATTGTGCCATTTCAGCTCTGTCTACAGATCATACAACTGCCGTCCCTGCCAACAACCCCTCGTCGTCCACATCGCGCCGTGATCCGCTTAACAACATGATATCAGCTGATCTGCAACCTGAATTCGCCGCTGATTTACACAAGCTCTTGTTTACCTACAGTGAGCTTTTTGACTTTGGCACCCGCCCATTGGGTCAAACGACAGTTGTAACCCACCGCATTGACACCGGGGACGCTAGTCCTATCCACAGGCGGCCCAATCGTGTTTCGCTTGCCGAGCGACGCGTCATTCAAACGGAGGTCGAAAAGCTGTTAACGAACGACATAATCGAGCCTTCCAGTAGCCCCTGTGCATCCCCTGTCATGTTGGTCAAGAAGAAGGATAACAGTTGGAGATTCTGCGTTGACTACCGTCATTTGAATAAGATAACCAAAAAAGATGTATATCCTCTTCCGCTCATCGACGACGCGCTTGATAGTTTGCACGGAGCCAGCTACTTTTCATCCATCGACCTTCGTTCCGGCTACTGGCAGATTTCTGTCGACGAGAGAGACCGTGAAAAGACAGCGTTCATCACCCCTGACGGCCTCTATCAATTTAAAGTCATGCCTGTTGGCCTATGTAACGCCCCTGCAACTTTCGAACGGATGATGGACTCATTGCTGCGCGGCTTCAAGTGGACGACTTGCCTTTGTTACTTAGACGACTTCATTGTTTTCTCGTCCACTTTTGACAGCCACCTTTCTCGCCTTTCTACCATTCTCGAGCTATTCCGCCGCGCCGGCCTTCAACTCAACTCAAAGAAATGCAGCTTCGGCCATCGGGAAATCAAAGTGCTTGGTCACTTGGTTAATGCTTCCGGTGTTCAGCCTGACCCTGACAAGATACGTGCCGTCAGAGATTTTCCCACTCCGCGATCATCCAGCGATGTCCGAAGCTTCATTGGCCTATGTTCCTATTTCCGACGATTCGTCCCGAACTTCGCAGTCCTTGCTCGTCCGCTCACCCAACTCCTCAAGAAAGACGTTTCATTCTATTGGGGGCCTGAACAAGTTGCAGCTTTCTCAGAGCTTATTGCTGCTCTAACTATTCCACCTGTCTTGGCCCACTTCAACCCTTCCGCCAATACTGAACTCCGTACCGACGCAAGTGGCCATGGAATAGGAGCTATTCTCGCTCAGCAACAACACGGCCGTGAGAGGGTGATTGCGTATGCCAGCCGCCTCCTCTCAGCACCCGAACAAAATTATTCTATTAAAGAGCGAGAGTGCCTGGCGCTTGTCTGGGCTATTACGAAATTCCGCCCTTATTTGTTTGGCCGCCATTTTACTGTGATAACAGACCATCATGCCTTGTGCTGGCTTTCCTCTCTCAAAGATCCTACTGGCCGTTTGGGGCGCTGGGCGCTACGATTACAAGAATACACCTTTTCCGTCGTCTACAAGTCCGGCCGGCTTCACCAAGATGCAGACTGTGTGTCACGTCATCCCGTCGACTCCCCTAGTCCTACAGACTCTGACGATGATGCATATGTCTTATCTGTCTCCGCCTTTGCCAACATTGTCAAGGAACAGCACCTAGATCCTTCTCTGCATTCCATTATCCTCCGTCTTACCGCCGACCGCCCTCACCCATCTCTCGCATTATTTGTGCTCCACGAGAACACCCTATACCGACGTAATATGCGACCAGATGGCATAGACCTTTTGCTCGTCGTTCCACAACACCTGCGTTCCACCATCCTTGAACAGTTCCATGATGCTCCCACGGCTGGCCACTTGGGTGTCTCTCGCACATACGACAGCCTGCGCGGACGTTTCTACTGGCCGGGGCTCTACCGCTCTGTCCAGCAGTACATTGCCGCATGTTAACTGTGTCAGCGTCGGAAGAAGCCCATAATTTTGCCTTCAGGTCATATGCAGCCGATACCCATACCAACTGACCCATTTTCCCGTATAGGCGTTGACCTCCTTGGCCCCTTTCCAGTTTCCACCTCGGGGAACAAATGGATCGCCGTCGCCACCGATTACGCTACTCGGTACGCTATTTATTACCCGAGCCATCCCGACCAGCGGCGCCACAGACGTCGCTGACTTTCTTCTAGAAAACGTAATTCTTCATCATGGTGCTCCTCGCGAACTACTAACTGACCGTGGCCGCTGTTTCCTGTCGCGAGTGGTTGACGAAATTCTCCGTTCGTGTTCCGTCCGCCACAAATTCACCACCGCATATCACCCCCAGACCAACGGCCTCACGGAACATCTAAACCGTACCCTCACAGACATGCTGGCCATGTATGTGTCTGACGACCATCGAGATTGGGACGTTCATCTCCCCTTTGTCACATTCGCCTATAATTCATCTGTCCATTCTACCGCTGGATACTCACCATTTTATATATTATTTGGCCGACACCCGCTACTACCCTTCGACACCTCTCTACCCGCGGCAGACGCCACCACTACTTACACCAGTGATGCCGTCACCCGCGCTCATGATGCCCGCCGGATAGCTCATGCCAGGCTCTCTGCATCCCAAGACTCTCAAAAGATCCGGTACGACAGCCGCCACCGTGATGTCCACTACACTCCTGGATCTCTCGTTTTGCTGTGGCTCCCGTGCCGTCGAGTGGGCTTGTGTGAAAAACTTTTGCCCCGTTACACTGGCCCTTACCGTGTTTTGCGCCCCGTGACCGACGTCACCTACGAAGTTGAATCTGTGGTTCCGAAGTCCTCGTCCACAGCTCCAACCTCCGAAATAGTGCATGTGTCCCGTCTAAAGCCCTATCATCAACGTTCTATTTCGCTAACATAGACCGCACCGGGACTGTGCTTTTCCCG
>JAJIZL010021497.1:969138-1013199 GCA_023969395.1 Amblyomma maculatum
ATCAACGTTCTATTTCGCTAACATAGATCGCACCGGGACTGTGCTTTTTCCGCGGGGGGGGTAGTGTTACTTAGCTGTATTCGCTGTTCGTGATGAGGATGAAGAAGTGCAACAGACTCCGAGAAGACGACGAAGCTCAGTGTTGTGAAATCGGTGCCCTCATCAAAGTTAGTTGTGCGGACAGCTTTGGGACTGTAAATCTTCCACGTAACAATATCTTCACGGTTCTCGTACCAACCTGCGCCAGATTCCCCAGCCATTCATACTTTATTACAGAGAAGCTGTACTGAGCCTATATAGTGGTTAGCGGCGTTTGTAGCCGCTAGGGAATAACAGAGCCAGCTCAGAGCGTGTGCGCACTTTGTCGTTTGTCCAGTGGAGTCATAGGATTTTGGAGTGTAATGAGCCCAACACAAGCGGCCTCTGCCTTTTGCTTGCCAGCCCTGGCAGCAAACCGCTTCTTCTCGAAGTGTTCGCGCCTCAGGATCTATTGGAAACCAAGCGACAAGAAGCATCCGCAATATGCCCGCCCATAAGCAGTGCTTTGCATTGAGCCCGCCCAGTTCGGAATGGGCTTTAATGAGCAGAAGTATCGAACTGAAAACAAAAGCTGTGTGTTACTCACCGAAAGGAAAACATTTAACAGGTAGCATAAACATACGACTAGGAACCGAACAAATTGAACTTGTAGATTCGGTAAAAGTACTCGGAGTGGTATTTTCGAGCCACCTGACTTGGAATGAACATATTGACCATATTCAATCGAAAGTGTCATCAGCTGTTGGCGTCATGGCCCAAATAAGATATCTTCTACCTCCTAAAATCAAGCTGCTATTATATAATGCTCTCGTGTTATCCCTTTTCCAGTACTGTAGCCTAGTTTGGTGTACCACAGGAATAACTAATTTATCAAAACTGCATGTATTACAAAAAAGAGCCGTCCGGTATATCGCTGGTGTAACCTGTTTCCATCCCACCAAAGAGCTTTTTTTCAAGTATGATATACTTTCGGTGTTCCAGTTATTTGAGTATAGACTTATATTGACTTATAAGTCTCACGTAAAATCAAATAGCAGTTGTATAATTTCACTTGCAGACATAAAAGAAAATCCTGGAAGCAGACAAACTCGACATAAAGAAAAATACCTTGTTCCAGTACCTCGCACATACGCGTATACACAGTCACTGCATTATACTGTACCCAAATTGTTGAATAGGCTACATTTTGCCGGACTTGACCCAGTTTGCGTGTCGAACCACGATGTCAGCCTCTATTGTCGAGGAGAGCTGTCATGAATTTGTATATATATTTTTTTCTTTTTGCATCATTGTGTACCATTGTTTTATTGTTTTCTGTATCAGCAATGCTTTCCCACTTCTTTCCTTGTATCTTTGTGCTGTATTTTATAACGTTCCTTCGTTCGTACAGAAGGAACTGTACAACGTTTTACCCGTTTTTTATTTGTATAAACGTGTTTAGCTATAAACATGTGAATTGATTTTTTCTCCTGTCTGCTGCTCTGCCAACCTTGTAAGGGGGCCAGGACCCCGTCAAGCTGTTTTTACAGCTTTTAGTTCTGGCCCCTCCTTTTCTTGCTAAAAGGAAATAAACTTGAACTTGAACTTGAACTTGAACTGTTTCTCCTAGTATTGTTTTCACACGGTTTTTAGAACTGTAAACAATGCACGAACCAACAATGTTAGCCTTGATCATGTACATGCTGCGCACTTCAACAACCTTCACTTCTGCGTGCGCTCAGAGAGCGCGCTTTGCCGCGACTGGCTCGCTTTACTGAACCACCTCTCCCCTCCCTGCAAGATGGGGTTCCGTAGGCTTTACTCGACGGGCGGTCTTTCACCTCCAGAAGGTTTTTTTAAGGTGAAAGCATTTAATGGCTCATGCTGTCGTAGACAAAATGCGTCCCGCTTTTGTCTATTGGAGTCTATTGTCGGGAAAATGGGTGATGCTGTGGGAGTGGCTATATCTCCTGCGGATGTCGAGACTTGTCATCGCGTGCCGACACGGAATGCAGAAGTGAGGAACATTATTGTCCAGTTTAGGAGCCGCAGGCTGCGGGACGATGTGCTTGAAAGGGCCAGGAAACAACGTCTGACGACCGCTTCGCTGGACTTGCCGCCTCCTAAGGCCCGTGTTAAAGACAATGCTAACGACACTGCTGACGACAATGCTGCTGACGCCAACAGGGCTACTCCGATATATGTAAACGAGCACTTATGCCCCCGTTTGAAAGAACTTCTCTCCTTGGCTGTTGCTAGAAAGCGCCAGTTTCACTGGAAATTCGTTTGGACACGAAATGGACGGATCTTCGCACGTCAGGTGGAGGGCAGTACAGTAGTTGAGATCAACTCTGCTGAAAGTCTTAATATGATTGCGTAGAACTAGTGTAATAAAGATATGCAATCTTTCTTCATGGCTACGCACGAGGATTATCAGGAGTTTGTTTTACCCGAATCGCTGAAACTATGTCCTGGTAACCAACACCTAGAAACTGTTCTTCATATCAACGCTCGTTCTCTCGTAAAAAAAAATGATCAATTCACGCTGTTTCTCGAACAATTTGCCTTCAGATTTACAATTATAATGATAACCGAAACATGGTTTTCTGCACAGGATAGTGCACCTTATCTAAGTGGCTATAAGTTTTTTTCTGCGCATCGAACTGACAAACGTGGTGGCGGTGTAGCGATTTATGTTTCGGACACAATATCTTGCGATGAATTGCCCAATTTTACGGTTGTAAGCCCAAATTATGAGGCTCTATGTTTGCAAAACAGCAACACCCTTTTCTGTGTTATGTATCGCCCCCCTTCTGCTAATACTAGTGCTTTTTTAGATTTTGTTGACTCTGTTCTCGATTTTGCCTCCACTAATGGCTTAAGGCTGGTTTTAGGTGGTGATATGAACATCAATCTTTCTATTCAAAGCGTTGCAAAAAAAGAACTAGTGAACAGAATAACATCCACTGGTTTTCGGAACGTAATCGTTACCCCTACTCGTGTAACTCCAACGACTTCTACAGTTTTGGATCTGTTCATAACTAATGTTTGTACTCCCGTGGTGGCAGCTGGCACTATAAGCTCTGGCATCAGTGATCATTGTCCCATATTCATGGCTTATTCGCACTCCACTCCTCGAGCAAAGGCACGTGTCCCCATAATTAAATATCAAAGCATCAGTAATTCTAGCTTGGAGTTATTTCGGAACAGAATCCACAACAACGACTGGTCTGCGGTTCTGAAAGAAAGCACGGCAGACAACGCCTACAATACCTTTATGTCTATGTTTCTGAACATTTACACATCTTGTTTTCCTCTAAAAAACCTTAAGCTTCATAGGCGTGCGCGAAAACCGTGGATCCATCCGGAGCACATTCATTTAATTCGTCAAAGGAACAAACTCTACAGTGCATTTTTAAAAACCAAGGACCCAACAGCGTTTGAAGCATTCAAAAAACTTCGCAATAAAATTACGGCCGAACTGAAAAAAGCAAGGGCACACTATTACCAACACCTGTTCAGTGAAGTGTCTATTGGTCGACCAGACCGAACTTGGCAAATTATCAATGACGCGCTTGGAACGTGCCCTAACCGCCCTGATATGCTCGAGATCATAGTTGACGGTGAACCAGTTTCCGGATCTGCATTATCTGACCGCTTTAACGCCCACTTCGCCGCCAGACCAAAGAAAGGCTCATCACTTAGTAAAGTTTCGTGCTGCCTACAGGCAAATTCCACAAAGACCATGTTCTTAAAACCCACAGATGAATCTGAAGTGTTCAACACGTTTCTTTCCCTCAAGAATAGTAAAGCCCTTGACATTGACAGCATCCAGATTGAACCTATCAAACATGTCCTTGATCTCTTATGTCCGTACTTAGTGCATATATTTAATCTTTCGCTAGCATCTGGCACATTTCCTAACGACATGAAACGTGCAAAAGTCTCTGTTATATTCAAAGGAGGAAACCGGAACGATGTAAGCAACTACAGACCAATATCTATAATTCCAATCTTTTCTAAGGGTCTTGAGAAGATTATGCTCACCCGACTAGACGGTTTTTTTACTAAGCACAATATTTTATCTGACTGTCAGCATGGTTTTCGGAAGGGTAGGTCAACGGAATCTGCTCTTCTGCTGCAAAAAGAAATCATCATTAAAAACATTGAAGCTAATAAGTTAACACTGGGAATTTATATAGACTTCAGTAAAGCCTTTGATTCAATATGTCACACAACCCTCCTTAACAAGTTAGATTATTATGGTGTCCGTGGGCTAACAAATACTCTTCTGCAGTCATACCTAGCCGGCCGATCCCAGTGTGTTCACATTAATGGCTACTATTCCGCTTTCCAACCGATTTCATCTGGTGTCCCACAAGGCAGTATTCTTGGGCCATTTTTATTTAATGTCTACGTTAATGATCTTATGCGTACTGATGATAATGCCGTATTTGTATTATATGCGGATGATTCAAGTTTGTTCTTTAGCTCAACTAATGAAGCCGAATTGTTTGAAATGGCGAATAGGGCGTTGTCAAAGGTACTGAAATGGTCCGAAGTAAACAGCTTAGAAATAAATGGGAAAAAAAACAAAAGCAATTTTATTTGCTCCTAAAAACAAACGTCTGGCCTGTAGTCGGGAGCTAAAATTAGGTCTCCGTAAAATAGATATCGTTAAACAGCATAAAATCCTAGGTGTGACATTTTCCAATCAGATGACATGGGACAGTCATGTTGAACAAGTGGCTAAAAAACTTTTTGTCTGCTGCAGGTGCCTTATTTAGAACGCGCGACCTCTTTCCTATGTCTGTCAGACTACAAGTGTATCATGCCCTCTTCCGCTCACACCTTAACTACTGCACGCTAGTATGGGGGACGACCACCAAACAAAACATCAGTACACTTCTGCGTCTAGAAAAAAAAGCCATACGTTGCATAAACAAAGTACCATTTTTGCATCCTTCAGCCGAGCTATTCCGTCAGCATCATATAATCAATATTCAGTCTCTTTATAGTTACCATCTTCTCCACCACCTCCATTTTGCTAATGAAAAGTATAAAGAATTTCTAATTACGCTCTCGGGTGCAACATTACGCTGCAATATTTCTAAAACACGTGCACCTGAATAATGGACAATTCCGCACCACCGAACAAATTACCTTCTGCAGTCATTAAGTTATACAGTGCCAATGTTGCTAAATAAGTTCAATTTATCCACTCTTAGTAACGCTGTACTAACACGCAAAGTTTTACGTTCAATGTTTATAGGCTGACCTGTGTTTTACTGTTTCCAGTGTAAAATGGTACCGCGTGTAATATACATAGTAGATTGAGTTTTGTGTCCGTCATGTTGTAATTATCGGTTTGTTGTAATATTTTGTGTATGTAAACGCTAGTCTTTATATAACACCCTGATATAACTTATATTTTTCACTTCATTCGTCTCATTTGTATGTCTGTGATAAAATATCAGTTTTGTTTTATTTTTTTTTTCCCAAGTAGCAACTGATCTCTTGTACTCATTTTTTGTACTGCTGTCACTGTTGCCTGCCGCCGGTTTCCAGGCCCCGTCAAGCTGTCCCTACAGCTTTTTGCCTGGGAGACCGTCAACATTGTAAAATGTTGAAAATAAAAGTGACTTGACTTGACTTGAAAAATTACTTATTTAAATAAATAAGGCATTGCCTAATTTGTAAGTAAATAACTACTAATTGACAACTAATGTATTCATTCAATATTTAATACTCATTTTTATCTAAGTAATTAATTGTTAACTAATGCCTAATTAACTTAAAACAAGTTGTGTAGCTGAATGCGGCGCTCAGGCTTTCACCTTTCACTACTCTAGTCACTAATTTCTGTCGTAATGTTTTATATTCTTGAGTGTTCCACACTATGAATCTGGAGGTGGGCATGCACCAGGGTTCTAATGAAAGTTGTCCGATAATGTCTGGGTCAAAGCATACACTTACAGTTGCTGTGTATGGGTAGTCTTTCGCTCTGCTGATTCCTCCATTCTTGATCACCCAGTCAAAAACACGATGGGCCCAACCACCGCGACACCCTAAGTTTGGTTTTTTCGTGCAGTCGAGGACCATTTGTTCACTTAAGGCGACGTGTTTTCCAGTCTCCTTATAAAGGGCGCACTCCAGGAGAGCAACCTGCATTTGCGCGAACGGAGCGCACGATTGGTCCACACTATGCTATCCCTCCTTAAATGCAAGGCATTTTCAAAGCAACATCAAAGTTAGCATTTAGAATTACGCAGCTATGCAAAGTTTGCATCACTTTATAAAGTAAGATGTTTCCTGTAACCACTAAAAATAATACGATCGTTAGATACTGTTCAATAGTAAATAAATAGTTCACAAACTTAGGATAGCCTGTTTATGTTTTAATCGGTTCTTTATTTTTAAAGGCTTACGTCAACTTCAGCTATATCAAATATTTTTGTAGCACTGGCACAGTGCCATAAAAGTTCTTGCATATATAATACAGCACTAACAATCGAAGCAAAAGGCGAATCCGGAAACTAAAAACGAGCATACCTTTCTTATCTATGACGGAGGCCTGTTACGAATACCGCATTATTATGCGCGTGCGTCATACTTGAGTTTTATTTGGATACATGGGTGCAGTTCAGGTTAGAGATATATTTTAAATTAAATCAACAATTAATAAATCTGCAGTATTTCAATTATCCTGCTGAGCGGTAAGCCATTTGTGCGAAAAACACTATGGTCGGCATTGATTTTTTTCTTAGTATGCATTCAGAATGCCATATACGGGAGGAACCTCAGCTGAAAAATGCGGCCAGATGTATTTGTAGTTTTCACAGGGAACGCTACATATGCACAAGTGAAATTTCTTTCCTGAGAATACTCGGCTGTCTTGGTATTGTGGCATAACGCGCAGCCATTTGTGAGAAATGGTTTCTTTTTATGGGGATTACATAAACGTGACATGCTATGCAGTCTGCGTTGGCAATTACACCATAGTTCCGGCAGACCACAGGTTGGCGAACGAACGTTTTTTTACGGAGTCTGCGGTAAAGCAACAGGTATTTCGTGACGTTGTTATCATAATGACAGATCTTGCAAACGGTCTTTAGCAGATAACATATTTCTTCCATGGTAATTCAGCCTCCCGGTATCCGATAAACACAGCGCGAGCCTATGGTAAGTGCTGCGTCCAAAGAGCGCTCAGAGAAAAAATGCGCTGCCAGGCTCGCCAAAGTTTAACCTCTAACAAACAAGGAAATGCAACATTTTCTTCAATCGCAAAATATTTTATTGCTGTGTTTTTTTTTTTTATATTCCAGCCATTTTTTGTAATTCTCCAGGTTACATGCAGCAAAATCTCAGTGAGCCTTTTCATGAAATTGGAAAAGAAAAAAATGCTTATTTTGGAAAGACCATATAAAATTCACAATTTTGTTGATTTAACGCAGAATAGGGCTAACATTTCACATAATGAAATATTGTGTTCAGGACACATTAAGGACTGAATGTTCTCAGTGGCCTTGAAAGACAACACCAAAAAGGGAAATTGCACTGCCATGGACCACATTTTTATAATTATGAAAATAAGGATTATAAAACCCTTCATAATCTTTTCCTTTTATTAATTCTGAAGTCAGGCTTTTAAAATATTTCGAAGGTATTTTGTGAAATTTTGAATATAAATGTTACGTAGGACTTAAATATATATTGTAAGTGTATGTGACAGCGTTCAAATACCGACCTTTGCATACTTTTTAATCCAACGTCTTTTAAACACAGCATATATGAACCCCTCAGTCCCAATTGCTTTGTTCATAGTCCCAGAAGCGGTAGCGGTTTCTACCAATTTGGATGGTGGATCGGCGATATCAACAACGCACCGGTCTCTTATATTGCTACCCAAGCCGCATCGTCGTAGATTCTCGGACATTCGCGAATTCGTGCTGATCAAATGACGCTAATCTTTTATTGACGGAGGTCACGGCAGTGCAGACCGTCGTGCTTAGTGAAAACTTCGCTTTAGAGTTGGGGGACGAAGTCCACATCTGGTGAAAAGGAGTCGACGACTCCAGGCAGCCGCTGCTTTCATTTAGGCTGCTGAAAGTAGGAACTATTAGCTGGTCACCCGCACACGCTAAGGGCCAAAGTTTGAAAGGCTCCTCACCACAGGGAGAACACCTTAATAGCGCCGCACCCGCTTTGCGTGAATCATTAAATATGCCACCCCAAGTGCTTAGTATTAAGGTCACATTTAAATATTTACCAAAGGAAGGCGCACCCCTCCTGAGGCATCCTCTTGGCGATAATGAGCCTTCTAAAATTTGGCCCAAAGTATTCGTTCAAGTCATACTCTGCCACGTTTAGCCTTTGGAATATGGTCTAAAAAAAGATTGAGCTAAAGCTTGGGGGAAAACTGTTTTCCACTATTCATCCGAATACGTTCCCAATCAAGACATATTTTCTGCCGGGCAAACGGCAAAGGAAGCAAGGTACAACCTCCAGTGAGGTTTTCAACATATAAATTTGTGAATGGTATGTTCTAAAGACACAATATATAAATACTTGCAATGAATTCCTTTTTTAATGCAGGGCAACTGAAAACAAAGGCTAGGAATGTTCTTAAATCATCTTTATAACACAAAAATTTTAAAGATTGCTCCTCAGCCTCAATTTAACCTCACGATCGTGGGTATGAGTCGGTACGTGTTCCCATTCTTAAAAATTATCTGCATGAACTACAAAATCAAAAGGCTATACTTTTCACAGGTATATCACTAGCGATCTTGCTGATATTTTAAATACGATATATTTATCAACTTCGCAGAGTTTTATTTCCCGTAATTATTATATTCATCATTTCAGCTACATACGGATATCCATCAGATTTCTTGTTTTCAGTATCTTTCCTTATTGATGGAGATAATTTATTGCGGTCTCACCGCACGTGATGCCGCATTCCATATCCTCCTGTACTGTGGCGGGTTGTGCATGTCAGCATCGTTGTTACATTAGACAAAAATACAAAGCCTATGTATACCGCCTAATGAGTGAATTTAATCAGTCTACTTCCCCTTGGGAGGTATACCTGTTTCAGGCCGCATTCTGTATTGACAAGGTCTGACTGAAAGTCCTGCCACTCTACCCAGCTGCCGCTGATTACATAATGCGTCCGATCCACAACTTAAACTTTTGTTAAGGTGGATAATGGGTTTGTTTCCTCGACATATATGTTCCCAAACCGTTTGATAACGATGAAAATACACGTGTGGACTGTCCATTGTCTGTATTTTTAATCACTATGGAATTATTCAACATGCTAATCAACTAGATAATTAAGAGCAATCACGCCCTATACTAAGATTCTATATCTGTGTTCGCGTTATATTGACGCGCACTTTAAAGAAAATTACAAAGATTCATTGCCGCTGAACCAAATATTGAGCGAAATCATTAGATACGGGTTACCGAGCGTTCTTCTTCCTCTCTTTTTCTTCTTCCTCAGCCCACATATAAAGTACCGCTTTAACCAAGCTGCTTAGTTTCCTATAAGGGTACCGTGAATGCCAGGGCCCTAGCAGGGTCATTCTGACATAACCATGCCAGGTGAAACGAGAGACCAAAGTTGGAAGCTCCTGCCAACACCCTAGTACCACGTGGGGTGTGACGCCACAGCCTCAATTGGGTAAGACGTGGCTACTGACCGCGCCGCTTTGTAGGCTCGAAGCCTAGAATAGTATTGTTTTCGCTATAAAACGAACAGGCAACAGAATCAGGCTTCCTGGAAGCTACCCCTCACATCTCCACCCCAACCGAGTTCTTGAAGACAAAATAGCTCATATTACTTGGCGCAATGAATTTCCCGCCAATACCTAAGAGCATCCATTCACATATAACAATGGCAAAAACGTTGTTTTGTATTACCGATGAGAAGGCATAACACGACCCACATTGTCCTTGATGTCTTGCAGGCAAAAAGCAGTCGCGCAGGTCTAAATTACCGGAGTCAGATGGGTGGGGTTTCTTTTCGCCGTGAACGTGTTTAGCAGCTTCGGCAAGGAGCGCAAGGGCATACTTAAGCTGCAACAACAAGGGATTCAGGGAGCGTGGAAGCAGTTTCCATGATCGGCCCCCTGACTCTGACTTGGTCTATGCAAAAAAGGGAGAAATGCAACAGTATACGATTAATACCGACGCATGTATTTTTATAAACAATTTACTTCACATTATCCTATTGCCTCAATTCAAACGAACATTCATCACTAACATACTCGAGGCGATTATAAAAAGACAATATTTGAAGCAAGCTGGTCACATTTTTAAAATTGAGTAACTAAGGTTAATATGCGCATGACAGAATTAATACTTCGGAAATACGTAGCGTGTTTGGCTTGATCCTTTCAGTAGCAAATGGGCTATCATAAAAAAGAAAAAGAAAATAAAAGCAGCATTTTCGATTCCCTCAAAATGGTATACAAATTCTACAGTGCAAAATTATTTTCGATATCTTTCACTTTTACTTCATTTAGGTCAAATTAGAAGCATTGGTCAATTGTTAGTTGAAGACTTGACGGTTTCCATCGACTTTTACCTTACACCAAAACCAGGCCAACTACGGTAGAGACGTTTTGCGAATAGAAATTTGAGAAAAATGGAGGGACACTTAACGTGAAAATTTTGATAATCACTACCGTCTGTGCATCGGACTGGGGATCGATTCTCGTTCACATGAACGTTTCGTGTTGTATCATTAGTAATTCTTTATCTTACTAATTCATTCGTCCAGAAACAATTATTCGCGTTAACCCCTACGCCACCCATACAATTAATAAAAACATTCGAAATGGTAGCAGATCCTCTCTATATTCAAGCCGTACGAACCGGCCTAAGTGTACTTGGAGAAACTCGTCAGGCACGGGATCCTAGGATTGTGGTAGGTTCGATTCAAATCTCATTCTTCCTCACAAACATGCTACCTCAGCTCCCGGCTACCTTGATGTATTATCTCCGTGGCCTCCTACTTTTACACTATCTTTCTTCCCATCAGTGTTCGTCCACGTTATGTGGAACTAAGACCTGGGTTTGACGTTTAAGCATGCTCGTAGTTTTTCTCTCACAACACCCAAGTCCACACAGGATTCTCTGCGATCCAGCCTAATTAACACGCACCGCTCTAGAATTACTTCACATTAGCGTTATAGAGATTAGCATATCTGACATTCAGGGATGACAGGTTTTATTCGTACCCTCTGCAGATCAAATATTCTACTTATGCTGCAATTCAGTGGTCAGAGTAGAAAGCCCCTTTGCTGATGTGTGACGGGAGTTTAGCGTTTGTGGAGGAAGCATTATCCTCTCCGTAGAGCTCCGAAGCGGCGACGACAAAGGGGCGGGAAAGCAACGCACGTTAACGAAGATTAATGTCTCGTAGGAGGACGCTTGCATTCTTAGGGCTATGTGTTAAGCTAAACTATGCTGCATCAAGGATTGATAGACATCTCTACTGAAACACGAAAAGTTCTATGGTGCAATAACCTCATAAAAGCTCATCTAATCGCATAGACCCTCATATGGTGCACATCATTTTTATAAAATATTGTACATAATTTATGATAATGCACAAGAAACTATGAGACCTTATGCAATTATATGAGACGTATGGGATTTCTTATGTGAATTGAGTGAGATTATGTGAGAAAATTTTAGGTTATTGCCTCATAAAATTTTTCCAGTAGGGATGGTATAAATTTAGTGACGCAAAAGCTATGCTTTTGTGCACCTACCGTGTTATGTGCTTTGAGGGCATCGAGGAAAGCAAAGCGTGCCCGCTCCTCAAGAGTCCTTCCTTTATATAGCTTCCATATTGGTTCTGAAGCGGTCTAGCCGAGGAAATGAGAAAGAAAAATGTCTGAGCTTATATCTTTCATGCACATTTGCTGACACGCCTTCATATTTGAGTTTTATGCGAATGAACATTGCTATGATTGGGCCCTTCGAGGCGCCAGTCTTTCGGGTAAAGTGTTTGATGACATGAATATGCGATATAGTGCTGCTCCTAAACCGGAGATTCCCTGGGGTGCATAGCGCTTCAAGAAGTTTCAAACTTATGTCCCATTATCTTTGATTTTTGTTAGATATTCTTACTGCCTATGCAAACATATTCGTGATAATATGCTTAGTTGCAGTTCTTTCTTATTATTTGGTTTTATCAAATTAGCCTTGTAGAGCCTGCTTGAAGTGCGTCCCTGGGGGAGGTGTTGGCTCCACAAATGCAAAGAATAAAGCAAGAAAATATTATATGTTCTCTTGCTTCGTAAACGTAAGTGTGATTTCTGGTAGAACCAGAGAAAAAGATGGCTACACAGAAAGAGAGAGCCCTGAAGAAGGGTAGAGGATGAGCCTCAGCTCGCTTGTCGAGCCAACGTTTCGCCAAGGGAACTTGTGCCCCGAGCCCAGACAAAGGCAAGTCCACTTGTCGAAATATTGGCTCGAATTTGAAACTCAGGCTCCACCTCTACCTTTACTGACTGCTCGTTCATACTAGGTACAATTTTATTGAGTTAGCAGTAAGAGGGCTTATATTATTATATGTGCGAGTTCATTATTAGTCGTGACGGGGATTGCAGGATAAAATTCAGTTATGTATTGGCGATCAGGTTTATTGTTCTAAAAAAAATACACAAGTCTCCTTCCTTTCAGTACCGCCCTGCTAGTCCGGACGCGCATAGAAAAACATTCATTATATCGAGCTTTTTAATAGGTTATGTTTTATGATCACATATCGGTCTTCTCCGCCAGCTCTCTCAAGGAAAAATGTACAGGAATGCAGTTATGCGCGCTTTGGTGCAGTAAATCTAGTGCAATACCGGTTCTGCTACGCCACCTGGTGGATTCTCATAACGCTGCTCTAGGGACCTCGGCAACGCTAGGCAAAAAAGCGTTGTGCATTGCGTATTTACCCAAAATAAATGAAAGAGGGTCCCATATAGGTCTTCACGAAGACGTGATGTTCAGTGTACACCACGAGAGTGTGTTACTGTGTTTCAAGAGACGTGAGGGGGTCCGGCAACGGTATAGTGCTCTCTTGGATGTGCCAGATAAGATGAATTTTTCGTACTGGCGGGGATTTGAAGCCTAGTGGCAGTGCTTTTTATACATGCGCAGTTTGTGTGGACGCGCTGTGTCCACAAGGCCCGTTCACGTCAGTCATATACCAACACATGTTTTCGCATTAAACGTTGATATTGCCCTTTTTTTCGGCTCTTGCCGGGCGTGGCTGCTAGCACATCTATTCTTTAACCTCTTGAGGTAACTGAATTCGGGAAAAGTGAAGCTCTCAAGTTTTATCGCCAAACATTGTGCATTTTTCACGAGCCATGTCACTTCGTCAAAAGGCGGATACGGTTTTTAAGTACTTCGGTTCTCCGCTATTTATGGGATTTTGCTCCAAATGTGCCATAATGCCACATTTTGAAGCTAATAATAACAGCACAACACGAAACACCGGTAGTTTAGCCCGTAGGAAGCTCGGAAGATGTGACGGAGCAGTTGTTTTGAGCGATATCTTGCTCCGCTGCAATTTGGTGACGAAGTGTTTTGTAATAACCTTCTAATTGGATTAAACAGCCCAGTTTGGTAATGTTCATGTTGGGCCAACAACATTGCTATTTGTTGCTTCTGCGAATTATCACATCCGCGATGTGAATGCACGTGTAAAGTGTACGCCAAGACCAATTTTCAACCCTTTTGATACCTATTATTATTAATTTATTAAGCGTTGGCTGTTTTCAGTAAACTTTTTTCTAGGTCTATGGTAATGTGCGTTGTTTTGATTTGACATTGGTTGCCTAATTTTTTTGATAACTTCGTATATAAACAATATTTCACCCTGAAAATAACATGTTGAAAAGGCGATGTTGGAAATGTGGTCTAATGCAGTCGTCAGTGAATTGTGTCGTACCGTACCACCCAGTTATGTGTATTATTATTTCAGTTTAATAGTTCATATAGAGTACTTTATTACAAGGGGCGTTTTTATTTTTATCAATGCTCACGAACTAAATAGTAACCAGAAGGAGGGGCAAGGAGAGATAGCGCTCAGTGAAAAACGATTTTGTTTCGTGAGTTTGAATCGCGCCACCCTGAAACCATGTTGCGCCGTTCAAAGCAATTTACCGATACATTAGGGAAATCTTTGAACCCCTAGTTTTCCTGTGAAAAGCGACTTCATATGTCAGCATAATTTGTGCTGTCATTTACCTCCACAACGTTGAGTAATTTACTTAGTGAAATTGATATAAGTAAACACAGTCGTGACTGTGGAAAAACTAGTTCGGCAGTGATGCTAGAAAAATGTGTTGCTTATCTAGGGAGATAGAATTGTCTTCTGACTCGTTTTCCAGCACATGCGGTATTCGTTTACTAAGGCCTATGATTAGATGTTTTTGTTGTTGATATGCTTGCTTTTTGTTGCGTATCTCTCCGAGGACAAGAGAAAAAAATTTGCCAGTGGAGGTGATGTCTTTTTCCCGCACTTTTGATCTCTTCTGTGCACGAATCTCATTTATGCTGAATAAGAAAGAAATAGCTCAAGTTGAAGCCTTGATAAACTTTTGAGTCATACTCACAGGAAGATAAAGAAACTGGTTCGACATTTAAGGTTAGATTCTCTGAGGTCTTTTGCGGCCTGTGGGTAACGGCGGTCGCAGTAAGTAGGAGAAATCTTTAAGAGGTAGATGTATCATGTCGTCGACGAAGCAGCAGCGAGTAAGCCATCTCGTCTACATAGGCCCCATGAGGTGCACCTTAGTCGGTCTCAGGTTCCCGACATGCTATTTGAGAGTGTGTTGCTGAGGCCCACTCGCCTATCAGCCATCAACACCTGTCGCACAATAGAATTACATGACGAAACTTATATCGCGCCAATAAACAGAAAAGGATGGTATGACGTTCCGGCTCTCTCACGGGAGACTGACCCGGCTCTCCCAATGGGGCCTTTTTTCCTATGGGGGAACCGACACGTCATCCACCCTTTTCTTTTGGTCGGCGCTATCTAATTATTGTCATGTACCATCCCGATCAGACGGGCTTCCGTGAGACACTAGACTTCAAACACCAGAATTACACGCGTATCTTCCAAAGACCGGTCAACCGTGTCCCTCGATATACACCTGAGTCACCGCAAAATCTGAGGCGCGTCCCTCAAGATGCAAGCACATCATCGAACAGGTCATGTCTTGTGTACATTTGATTTCAAGCCTGATTGCTGTGCTTACGGACTTCGGAGCCATGGGGTAAATCCAATGTCGTCCGCATCTCCACATTTGAGCGCCAGCTTCTCCATTTTCTGGGTACTAGATTGCGAATAATATGTATTTTCTACCTACTGCACCACAATTCAATTGTCCTCTTTAACAAGAGCTGTCGGCCCTCCTCGACGATGTCACCATTCGGCATGAAACGATACAATTTTCTAATGCGACAATATACGTATTGCTACGGAAACAAAAATACAGGAACCGCCATTTCTGTCTGGAGAGGGGCATCAACGTCGAACTTAGGAATAAAAATATTTTGCACCTGCTAATCTTGTTCACAGTTTAGTCCAGGGTGTTTCTAGACTAGAACTCTGTGTAAAATTTGAGATTTCAAGCAGCTGCTGTGACCGAATTCGAACACGGGTACGCAGTTGTTCGCCGCACTGCTCTCCGGCTTGGGATATAAGATTCTTCTTTACACGTCACCTATGGATGCTATTAAAGTTTGAGGGTAGCTGGCGAGCGGATTGCTAACACACTATATGTTACCTCACCCACGCTTTAACATTCACAGCGTGCATGTATGCATTTTAAATTTTATAGAGCATCATGCTACATGCATGTAGCACAGTAAAAAGCGTGAACTTGTTGTCCACTTTTCTTTCGCATGTTTGGCGCGCTTCTACAGCATCGGGTCGCCGAGGGTGCTTATCGCAACACAGTGATCGGAGTCGTTCATTTAAAATAAAATCTGCTTTGCTCGCAAAGCTTATACATTTTCACAGCGGAAATTCTTAGTAGTAATAAAATTCGATGGAAGTAGACATGTGCAAATTTAACCCTCTAGGATGTTCTGCTCCGGCACCATGGTTCTTCAGCAACGTGTGATGTAATTAGTGGACAGTACAGTACACTGAACACGCAAAACCAATGCAAGAAATCTGGCGCAATTTTATGGACGTCATTGAGTTGTTAATAAAGCAAAATTCTTGATTGGCTGAGTTCGCTAAAACGCCTCAGTATAACGCAGAAGAAAAATGTAGAAGCAACCCATGCAGCACAAACCGAACGGCCCAATAATTGGCACAGAGTGCCAATATTGGGCCAAGCTTTCACTCTGGCGAGAAAAATGCAACGGGTGATATGACATCACATTATGATGAGACTCAAAGTCATGAATTTGTTGTACAATGCCAATGGCATACCAATGTCAGGGCATGCTTGTCAGGCCATGTGAGACATTAAAGTTTGATCATAAGTCATTGCCATTATCACCAGTGCATCGGATTGGAGATCCAATGTGCATACCTTCAAATGCATGACTTTTCTAGGTCATTCAAAGCCATCATCATTCGAAGCCATTATCACTGTCATCATGACTCTTAAAGTTTCTAAGCTTTAGCACTGGAAAGTGGTGAGCCATTCCATTCATGTGTTCAGTCATTGTATTTAAAAGTCGGATCCACTGACATCATAGGTACTGAGCCATGGACCTTAAAAGTGGTCAGTCTTGACATTCACAAGTGCTCAATCATGTCACAGAAACGTTCTGAGTCATGATACTTAAAAATACTGCGTCATGACATTCAGGATTTCTTAGTTACGAACTAAGCGTTCCGAATTATTACGCTCAAGAATGCTGCGTCATACTAGTCAAAGTGCCCTGACACTCAAATAAGCTAATTCATGACACTCAAAAGTGCAGATTGTGAAGCGAAATTCTCTGGCTGTGGGCGACCGAGTGTTGCATTAAAAAAAATCAGCTTTCCTTTCTGTTGAACGTATAAATATTCCCCGGTGTTTTATGCAGAATCTACTTGCATACCCGGCGCATGCGATGTCAACAGATGCTTTGGTTTGATTGTAGGGTTTGACCACACAACGAGACTCAGGCTATGATCAACTTAGGTACACCGACACATTAATCGGGCGCCTTGACCACAAAGCACCCCAGGAGGTCTCCAGGTGCAATGAACACACTCCGAGGAAAATAAATGTAGCATTGTGCAGTACGAGCTAATGCGTTGCTAACAATTCTATAAATGGGTGCGCGATTTACCATGTGCAGACAGCAGCAAAGGTCAGCGTTTTGCATTTCTTCACTGCAGTCTCTCACTCCTCTCGATGTTCTTTTATCATGTTGAGCAAAGTTAACGCATGATGTTTTTTTCTTCAGTACATAGCGTTTTTTCTGAGTAATTACTTTCACAAAAATAGATATTTCATTAGAAGCAAGTGCTGTGCTAAAAATAACATCTGCAAGCTTTAGTCAAATCGTTGTATTTAAACGGAAGGCGCCGGTAAGGTTTAATTTAATGCTGATCTCCCAAAATGTAGCCCGGAAAATTTAAGAAAAACATTACTTGATTCGACGAGGTTGAGTTTAACATGAATTGGCAGCTCGTACTCTGGCTGGCTAAAAATTAACCTCTGTATGCCTCTACTTGCTGGCCCGTCTGATCAATTTTGCGGATTCGCACATTTAGACAATTGTTAATTGAACGAGGTTAATATTTCTTTCATGATTTGGAACTATATTCTAAGAAACTTCCTGAGAACCTTTGCACTACTTACCATATCTGAGTTCTGATTGACACCAGCTATGTGCCATGTATTTTTACTCTTAGCATTTTTCGGCTGTCGTTGAAGATTCCGAATATTAGATTGGAATATGCTGAATCTGAGCTCCTCCTCAGCCTGAGATAAATAGTATTTCCCTAGAAAAGATAATCATATCATTTCTGGGTCATCATGACAGCTATTAAAATTATACCTCGTGTTTCAGCGAAGATACTTAAAACTTTCTTATAGTCGTTAGTATAAAAGAGAAAACTATACGCTGGAACCCACTGCAAGGCAAAGGCCTCTCCTATGCTCCTCCAATTACCAGTCCTAGGCTAGCTGCATCCACTTTATCATTGCGAACGTCTTTACCTCCCTCGCCCACCTAACTTTCTGACGCTCCCTGCTGCGATTTCTGTCCATTGGAATCCAGTTTGTTACCCTAAGCGACCATCGGTTGTCCTCTCTTCGCACTACATGTCCTGCCCATCTCCATTTCTTCTTCTTAATTTCCGCTAGAATGTCGGTAACGAGTTATTTCTGTGACCCACTCTGCACGCTTCCTATCTCTTAATCTTACCTCTACCATTTTTCGTTCCATAGCCCTCTGGGGTGTCCTCAACCCTCTTGGTTAGCTTCCACATGTTAGCCCCATAGGTGAGTACAGGTAAGATGCAACTGTTGTATACTTTCCTCTTGAGCGATACCGGTAAGCTGTCAGTCATAATCTGCAAATACTTCCCAAATGCATTCCATCCACTCTTATTCTGCTAGTGATTTCCCTTTCATGGCCTGGATCTGCGGTTACTACCTGTGCTAAGCATACTTATTTGCCTACCACTTCCAATGCTCCACCAACTATTGTGAACTGGTGTCCGTTACCAAGGGTCTGCTTTGTAAACTAGGTAAGCTTAACCTTTTACTAACGCAGTTTGGTGGCTAGTCTCAAAGTGAGGACGAAGGCCGCGAAAATGGCGATGTTATATCAGCTTTTTAAACTAAGAAAAACACATTCTTTAAAGCCCTGCAGCGCAAGATAATTCGGTGCTTTTTTACGAAACCAAAGCGGAGAGCAAGAGACGCGCAGGAACCTAGGTACAGACTGACTTCCTGGGAAGTTGTGAATGATGCAAGTCTACGGTGTTAAATTCAAACTTCAAGCGGTATTGTGCCTCGTCGTGTACATTATCTTGTCTCGCAGATTACCACGAGCGAAACACCAGCTATTTAAACCTGGTGAGAGCTATTTTTGAGAGGGGTGAAGGGAAATAAACTACACAAAGCGTCACAGCAGAGCAGGCAGTTCGAACTTGGCGCCGTAGGCATTACATCACGTTGTGAATTAACATCGCATCTGCATCAAACTTGCCGCTGGTCTCCTAAGGTCAGCTTCTATTTGTGCTTGAAGCATTGGCTTTCTTCACGCTCCAGGGCCTAGACATTGAGTTTTCGTTGACTATATTTTCATGGCATTGTGTTGTGAAGGTCTTCAAATTTCGCTTCGGGATTAACTCTGAAGCTACGGTAAGTGAAATATAATTAGCGCGGTTTTGTTCCTTAGACGTATAATCATAAAACCTTTCAGCAAACTGTGTTGTCTCAATTGTTAATTTTCGTCCTGGATGTATCTTTTTCTTCGTCGAATAAACCATTGTGAGAAAATTTATGAAAAGGTTGCTAAAATACTTGTCGTTTAAAATACTGCATAACACAAGTTTAGGCAAATAGGGATGTATAAGCTATTAAATAACTTTTGCTACCAATAAGTGCCTAATTTACGCCTTTTGACCACTTTACTGGTATTCGGATGTGGACTTTCTATTCGAGATCTTAAAAATGTTACAAGTCTCGCTTGTATCAAGCGTAGGCTCCAATGGTGCGATGCCTAAATAACATTATTACGTTGTACTGCCAAAAATTACAAACGCTGCACATAAAACTTGTCGCCGATTAATGATGACAAAGAAACCATATGTCATTTGTAACACAATCACAACGTTTTGAACAAACTCGCTTTTCTGATCTGTGACACTAGCCAGGACTGTCGGTAACTTTATTCTTGACCCTCCAGACTTACTTAAGTGACCTAAAAGCTTCGGTGTCATTTAACACCATTCTGATAGCTTGGAGCATTACCGCTGTTTAGCAAAAAAATGTGGAGAACTGCGTCAAAAATACAACAAAACTTTAAGTGTTTTGTCATAAACGACAGAAATGTTTTTAGTGCAGTTTTTCATTGGTACCTTTTTGTAGTCGGAAATACCGTAACGCTTTCTTTTGGTACTACAGAAATTTCTGCTGCCCCAGTGCTTGCACTGTCAAAAACTGCACAGAAATTTTGTTGTGCGACAGAAAATCTGAGGTAGTTTTTGTCATCTGGGTACACATCATTTTCGCCAGAACCTTTGTTTTTAATTGCGGCCGTTCAAATGCAGCAAACGAATCATTTGTTATATTTCCAATTTCCCGATGGATGGTGACATTCTCAGTTGAAACCCTCGCGGCATTTTGTGGGGTTATATGGAACACATTGTTTTATATTCCGCTGAAGGTAGCTAGACGTAGATACATTTGGTTGTCCCTTTTGTGCGCCATTTTAAAGGTTATAGTAGAGACAATAGAGAATTCATGAATGCCATTAGGATATGGAATTCTTGCATTAAAATAAACCGAAAAATGCACTTTAGGGGCACTTTGACCTAAAGTTCCGGCTTCCACTCCTCCTCCGCCAAGTGGGATGAGTGTGGCGCTTGCAGCTTGGTCTTGCGGTTTAAAAGCACTACTCATTTATAATCGCCACTGATGGCAACCAAGCGTGCGAAAATTTCGGTTGCGAGGAAAACCGCATGACGTTTTATTTGTGAATGTTCTAAATGCAGAACTGAAAAATGATCTCTATGTCATGTGCCGGAGAGTCTTCACCTATACGCAGTGACGGTGATTAAATGCCTTGAAAATAACGTGGCGATCACCTGCCATTACATGCCAGGCACTCCTTCAGCCCCTCAGGCAGCACCTCAGGCTGTGCATTTCCAGTGCGCTTTTCGCCTGCTGATTTTTTTTTTGTTCTGTCTTTCTCCTTCACATTTATATTCGTACATCCCTATCCAAAGTTCATTCCAGGAAATTGATTATTTTCAAAGTTAAGCTCCTCCTCCTCTGTGGTGCAATTTTTAGTATCTACTTCTTCATGAAAGTAACGTTTGTTTGTTGTCGATTTCTACTTTGCTAAACATACTCGGATTAGAATTGTTCGGTTACGATATCCCCATGGCAATCACATATGCATAAAAATAAAACTGAATGCAGTACTCTTGTCTTATAATCACAAGCAGAAAGAAATGACGAAGAAGAAGCTCACTGTACTGTCTCTTGAAGGCTTCCCACCTGCATCGGAAGGAACATTCGACGCCAGCAACGAAGTCTAGCAGCACGAACGGGCACAGCGCTATTAGAAGAGGATTCATGTGATGGGAGTGTTAAGCATTGAAACATGAAGGCTAATATTTGTCGGTTCTGCGCAACAAGGGTGTTCTACTGTGCAGTCGCAGGATGGCTGCACCAGAACGCAAAAAGTGGCAGTGATATTCAGGGCGTGAACGAGAGCATAAACGCCGACTAAAAAGAAAGCAAGTTTATGACTTCAAAAGCTGCCGCAAAAGAGCGTAGCTTTAACAAAGACAAAATTATTTCTAGATTGCTCTAACCACCTGTTCCAAACTTTCATGAAAGCGAAAGGTCTGCCTCCAGAACTTTTTATATTACAGCATTCAGGTTTATAGCTGTTATATACCTATTTTTATTTTATAGGGCATCTGCAGTACTGAATTCAAAAACAATACGGAGGAATCGTGTTCTTTGCTACAGTAAATTCTTACGCACACGACGCCACATTTCTTTCCCTGTAAATTTCTGCTTCGTTATATTCTTTTTGGACCTACAGTTTCTCAGATTTATCAAGTTTGGAGACATGCCAAACACACCCTTATAGAGGTTGAAGTTCAGGCTGCTAGATAAATGTGCATTATTGTAGATACACAGAGTAAAATATAAAGCGTGCACTCCTGTTCACATCACTTAGTTTGAACCAAAAAGCTGTGGTTGCTCGGCCATTCACTAAAACTTAATGAGTGCTCTTTAGCAACTGGAAACGTGGAACATGGTAGCGTTGAAATATTTACTGCCGTAAGTTTCATTCTTGCAACGTACTACAGTTTTTATTGTTCAGTAGTTATAGGCGGTTGTGACTCGCACCTAAAATCTCTTATCCAATGCGCCCCGCATTAGACTAAGTGCTCGGCAAAAGGTCAAAAGGCCTCCTTACGTGACGACTGGCTTGTGGAACACATTACAAAATCATAGCACTTGTCTCGACCGGTCGGATCTTTTTATATACGAGGCTAGGTCTAAGGGGTGAAAGAAATGTCAATTGCATGAAACTAAGATCATGTGTCGTACCGGTAGCATAATACGGTAAACGTTTTGGGATGTTGAACCTTTTATAATAAAACAATCGGCCGTGAAAGAAAGCGTGAATTTATATATGATGGCTCGCGCGTTTATCGCTCACCTCTCATAGTGTTGCCGCCCCTCTCTGCCCTACGAAGCACGAGGAAAGCGGATTAGCGAGGTTCTCAGCGATGTGTTTTAGAGTTCCTCGTGCATAGGAAAATCATCATCTTGTGTACGCAGAATAAAAGAGCCATTTTACTTGATGAATTTGGCACAAGGCATATAGCTCTGAAAGTTATGCCTTATGATGTATGGGTGGCTAGTCGAGTGGTTCTTGCCGTCAACATTGGGACAAAATTGCAATGTCTTCTTCGTTGCCGGCATCTGTTGCCGGTGTAAGCTTTGCCTTCTGCGAGTCTGCTAAAGAATGGCTACCATCAGTGAGTGGGCCAAGGAAAAACCTATTGTTGTGGAGCAGAATTCGTCATGTGTGCGCGTGTGCTTGCAGGCAGTGAGCGACAATATGTCGGCAATTAGCTCCAGTTACCTTTCTTCGCCAAAGGGAAAACAGGAAAGTTTGAAAAAGTCGTGCTTAAGTAAACAAATTGCGTAATGCATCAATTCTTTATGTTTTAAAATTGTGTGGGCTCATAAATTGCAGCTCATAATGCAAGCCTGTGCGATGATCAATCCCAGCTTGTGGAGCACGTCATACATTCAATTCTGTTAAGAGCTTTACAAAGGACGAATTTGTTTGTGAGCATAGGGAAACGAAACTGCAATGCAATTAGGATATGAAATGATTCTATAAAAACACCATGACATTTCGGTCACCAGCAATTTAAACAAGGTCAATAGCAGGTTGTTATTATACGAGTTGTCAATATATTTCTACCGCGGCACCAGCCTTCCGCCACAGGAGCACACAGCTTCTTTAAAGCTCCATCCTCAAAGCAGCTATCAGGAGAAATGCTCCACATACATAAGATTTGAGAGCCGAAGCTGTAATATTGGTCGCCATCTGTACGAGTAAAAATGCGGAAAGAGCAGCTCTTCTCCAAATACTCCATAAAAGCATTTTCTCATCCGCCGACAGAGGAAGTATATATCTCGAACCTTAGCTTTATAATGTGCAACTGTCGACTGTTCCCCAGAAGGAATGGTGAAGAATAATCAAAATTAGGGGGACAATTAAAGCTCCGCCGTTAACGGTATGATTTGACAGTTTTTTCCACACACGGACTATGTTTTAGAGCGTAGCACTACAAGCCACAATCATAGATTTCATCGATGTCTGTCCGAAGCCGCTCTCCGTCCCCTCTCTCTCTATGAGAACTTGAAGTGGAGAAAAGAGATGGTTCACTAAACTAAACTAAAATAAACATAACTAAAATAAAATCCGCACTAAAATGGTGTCTCTTAAGAGAACTGGGAAACGTTACTCTTCTCCTATCATTTGCCACCCGTCGTTTGCTTTTATTGGCGTTCGTTGCAGGGCTACATTTAATTACTATTGATTTACTGCAAAGGAAATACGGAGTATCTGGTTTGGTTTGGGTTGTGCGATTTAACGTCCCAAATTGGCTCAGGCTATGAGAGACGCCCTAGTGGAGGACTGCGGAAATTTCTACCACCTGGGGTTCTTTAACGCGCACTGACATTGCACAGAACACGGGCACCTTGCTTTTCGCCTCCAACGAAAAGCGGCCGCCTAGGCCGGGATTCGATCCCGCGTCCTTGAGCACACTGCAGTGGTCAAGCGCCGTAACCACTGCACTACCCCGGCGGGCCGAAATGCGGAGCATCTGTCACACTTTCTCCCACAAGTGTGAGTTTGGACGATACATCATCGCACCTGTCATGAGGCGTTCCTTGGCGCGCGTTGAAGTATGGCATATTGACGGGGCTGGAAAGCTAGACCACAACTAATATCGTGGAATCTCGCGGAATATGGCCGATCTTGCCGACAACTCTCGCGCATGGTATTTCTTTCTTTGAGCATAGAGAGGTTTTTCACTTAAAATTAACAGCGGTCTTGCTGCGGTAGCGCAGAGGTTAAAATTCCCAACTGCTAAGCTGTTGTTTTGCGACTGTAGGAGAGATTCCACTTTTAGCCTCCTCGAGCGCGGACACACATTTTATACGCTCAGATCCTTTTCTCATGGTGACTTTTTTCTCATAGCCCACCATCCAAATTTGTTTGTCCTAGCCGCCCTGAAGGATCTAGCCACCGTCTGGAACAATCTCGTCAATGAGGCTCCGAAGGCTCTCTGCTCGCATATGCGATGCTGTAGTGGCTTTCGCATGCCAAATGACGTTGTCAGTCGTGGTGGCGCATCTGGGCGTCCATCGTCTTCTCGATGGTGAGCACTTATGTTTCGAATACCGTCATGCTTTGTGGTGGATTTCGGATAAGTCCGGCCAAAATCGACTCTTTATTGCCTCTCATCAAGAAATTCATTTAATCTGCTTCGGTCATGTTACTGCCGGCGCGGCGAAAAAGGAGCATAATTTCTTCAACGTAAGTAGCGACCGGCTGATTAGAATGTTGCATCCTTTATTGGAGCACTCGCTGCACATTTTCTTTTCTAAAGACAACAGTGAATGTCTTCAAAAGCTCTAGCCTTAATGTGTCCAATTCCTTCAAGTGCTAGATGATTTTCAACCCGATTTTTGCAGAACGAAGAAGTGCAAATTGGACTTGCTTAAAATTCGCAGCGTCGTACCAAGCATTGAGTCTCGACACGCGGTCATAGAACTGAAGTTATACTTCGGCGTCTTCAATGAGAAGCTCTTGGAAGGGACCGGGGGGGGGGGGGGGGGCGGTGCTGCATGAAATTTATCAAGGTGGATTTTCGGGCGAGTTGGTTCATCTTCAAAGAAACGCAGCGCATTTCGGACAAGGGAAAACAAGAATGTACAGCCCCGGCCGCTCGATGGAAGCGCACTGGGTACAGCACTTGCGCTTTCAACTCAGTTTTATTCAATGCAATACAGGATTTTGTACACTCTAGGAGCAAAGACAAAACATAATACCCGCATGCTTTCCATGACGCACGTCACCACAAAACGCACAACCCAACATGTTTCTATCGCCTTCCTCAAGAGTGATGCCGATGGATCGCTTACACCCTCTTTCATAACTTTCATTTTTCTTTGTATGATCTCGTGTTTCAGTTGTTCTTTATTTCGGCTTATGATTTTGCAGTCTTTAAAAATGAGATGTCGTCCAGATAGCTAGCATTTCAAACAGGACTCGACAATATTGACGAAATCATTCATTTAGGCACCTCCCGGTCTGTCCTACATACACCTTGCCAGAGGACAACGGTGAGGAATTCACAACACAATAAACAAAATGAGACCAATCCTTCTTGATCACGCTCCTGAAACAAGGCACCAGTGTATATGCGACATGAAGGGCAGCGCACAAACTTCGCATTATCGGATTTGTTTGGTTTAGGTTTCCCGAGCAGTGAGGTTATTATAGCCACCAATATTCCTTCTGAGAAGCCACACCACTTGCCCGTCATATACCAGGTGTTTCGTCTGCAGTTGTTAGTTTGTTAAAGCCAATGCGTATCTAAGTAAGCAGCTCGAGAGATGAATGTTGTACACCTATAGCTGGCGCAATCGCATCTGCCAGTTGCGCTGTTAAATCGGGTTCAGGCACTATACCTAAATTGGTAAGCTCGTAATTAGGCGCACTGAATATGAAAAAGAAAACGGCTTCCAGTTCGCGACATAACAGAGTGCGGCAAAAAAATTATTTCATTTACTGTAAGCACAGGACAGCAAGCCGCCAATCGCGACGTTTCTACTCGGCACGATTCATCATTTTATGTATAAATTATAAGGTACATTAGACGCAGCATGCTTTACCGATGGTGCCAGTTGAGCCCTGACACGATACAGTGAGTGCTTCTATTTTTCACAGAAAGGCTGCACATTTTTTTTTGTCCCTGATTTGCTCATTGATTATAGACACCGAGAAATAGCTACGAGATGTGTTTCTTCAAAACTAATGCATCTCTGGATATTGCATAAGATATCCAACGCAAATTGTAAGGCAAGGTACCCCAATGGTCAAGATAGCATTTATTTCAGCTTTCACGAGGTACTTTAGCTATTTTATTTTGATGCGAGTGATTACATAGGAAGCCTTCGTACGATGCATCGTACGTATTTCGCATAAATAATTTAAAAAACACCCTTGGTGGGATAACGTCTCACGATCAATGTGATTATTCCCTTTTATCTGCGTATTCTTAATGGCAGAAAAGGTAACGCCCCCTCTACACCGCTCGGCGTGTTGCACCACATCAGATGCGCAATTCATATTCCTCGGGCCATTGAGCAGAGCTAGGGATCATCAACATATGCGCCGCGGGCCTCACGATTTCATATCAGAAAAGCGGAGTGTAGCTCTAATGTCCCCTGCTAACACGGAAGGTTCCTCGGTAGAACTGCTGCCATTATTTTCTGGGATACATCCTGCGTAAAATAATAATCTCTTCTTTGCGAGAAAGTGATCGCATATACTTTGAGACCACCATACGGCTTATGAAAAGCAAGAAGCAATATCATTTCCAGCTCGCATCCTCTTGCACTGTGTTACGACTCCGCAAAATCTAATGAGGAAGACACTAATTTGTGTTAAATTGGTGTCCTTGTTTGCGCAATATTTCCGTACCCGAGCTGATACCAATGAAATGCTGTTAAATGTCATCGCAGCTTGAAACACAGGATTGTTTGATCCAATTGTAATTTATGCTTCATTTCACAAGAAACAGCTTTATGCCCAAATCAACAAATTCCAGATTTCTGTAAAATTTCTCAACCTAAAGAAGCCAGGAATAGAGTGCGAGTTCCTCTTGTGATATGGACACAAATGTAATGAATATGACTTCTGAAAGGCTGCATTTCTAGCTGATGGAAATTATTGATTCTACCTTACTTATCATATTGAACAGAAATTATAGGAAAGGAAGCGAAAAATTCGGCTTATTACCGAAATACCAATTTTCTGAGTCGATACACGAGAAACTCCTGCGTTCTTTCAGGTCAGAGCTTTGACAGGTCGCAGTTGTCAACTCTACAGTAAGCAATGCTCCGGCCGATCGATTTCAAAATTGTGGAAAGAGAAAGCCTATTTCCGCTGCTTCGCTTTTCGAACATGTTCGAGTCTCTGGGGAAATATTCAGACTTGGAATGGGAGCAGTAAGAGGTAAGGGTGGATGGAGATTACCTCAGTAATCTGCGATCCCCTGGTAATGTTGCCTTGCCAAGTAACATAAGGAATGAATTTCAAAGAATGATTGATGACCTTGAAATTAAAAACACAAATGTAGGCCTAAATGAATATGCAGAAGATTAAGATGGCTTTCAACAGCCTGGATAGGAAAAGAAGTTTGCTATAGGGAGAGCAGCACTCAAAGTCGTAGGTAAATATATCTACTTAGGGCAGGTAGTAACCGCAGATACGGACCATGAAGGGAAATGAAAAGGAGGATAAGATTGGGATGGAGTGCCTTTGGGAAATAGTCGCAGAATATTACTAGCAGCTCACCGCTATTGCTCAACACAAAAGTATATAACAGTTACATCTTGCCTGTACTCACCTTTGGGGCTGAAGTGTGGAGGCTAACGAAAAGAGTTCTACTTACGTTGAGGGCAACGAAGAGGGCTATGGAGCGCAAAATGCTAGGTGTGACGTTAACAAATAGGAAGCGCGCAGAGTAGGTCAGAGAATTAAATAACTCTAGGTAATATATTCTATTAGAAATCAAGAAGAAATAAGCATGGACAGGGCATGTAGTGTGAAGAGAGGGCAAGCGATGGTCGCTGTGAGTAAAAAATTGGATTCCTAGAGAACGAAAGGATCGCAGGGGGCGACAGAACGTTATGTGGGCGCATGAGGGAAATAATTTAGCAGGGGTCGAGTGGATGCAACTAGCAAAGGCAAATTATAAACCTACGGGTAAGGCCTTCGCCCTGCAGTGTATATCTTACGACTAATGATAGCGATAACTATGATAAAGTTGATGAGTGGATGTGTTTCTAATAGGAGTGCCTTTGAAATGCACGCGCGTTTGGGCGGACTGGGTAGAAAGCCTTGCTTCTTGCTTTAAAAACAAGCGAAGTTTTGAAAGCACGTCTTCTTGGGCAAAACCGACTGGATGTGTCGAGGAAGAACGCCGCATGACGTCTCCAAGCACTGCTAGCTGGTCCAGACATCAATCAGCCGTGAAGCTGATTGAGAACAGCAATTATGCGAGCATTCTCAAAGCAAAACTTGAGGAACTACTCACGATCACCGCCTCACCATTGCGTGGTGTGTAAGGTCATTGTGTGTAAGCCTTGCCCCCCACACTATTTGGCGAAAACTCTTCTCCCTAGAACTTCTATCCTATGTTAGGTTATTATAAAAAAATTCGTAATTTTTTTATTTCAGTGGTCTAGATGGGACAGCAGGGCATTCAATAGTGTCACCTGTCTTTCATAAACTAGGTCCAAAAACATCACGTCGTCGCTCTGGCTCTCCAACCGGCAAACAAAAATCTAGATTGCACAGATCTATAGTTTAAGAGTCCTGCAAAAGATAAAAAAAAGCTGAACATGTCCATCCTTCGCACCGTTACGGGGCTTCCAAAGCACATGAGAAACGAAAGGCTGCAGCACTGCCCTGAGATATTTGTGGACAAACACATTCTTCCAGTGACAGGCAGCAATAACCGCTTTATGGCGTCAGCCACCTATCAGTAGGCGAAATCCGGTGGCTTTGTACGTTTTGAAAGAGAGAGAAGAGCTCTCACAGGACCGTTCAACACAGGACATCTCCACTGATGTTATGATTGGAAATGAGACGATGAGACGTTCAATGTAGCAATGGCCAGTATACAGGGTTCCAACGCAATGAACAGCACACATCCCACCTACCTGAACGATCACATCTACACGCCGTGTTGTTTGCAACATGGGCAGCCACTAACACCTTTACGACTGCTACAGCCACAAGTAATGTAAACAATTAACAACTAAGCGATAAACAACGACTGCAGAGCTCATACATGACGCTAACGAGAGAAGATGCTTTGGCCAGCAAGCTCAAAAACAGATTGAGGCAAACGCAGATATTTGAAAGAAAACTTTTAATTATTCAGGTACCACGCATACTGGAACGGAAGGGCTAATCGAATCCTTGAACGCAGCAACCTCTTAAGCGGGTCAGGTGGGCATCCTTCCAGGTACATTATACCCTTGCGTGTAAAGGAAAATGTTCCTTTACGTGCAGGCTTATACAGCTCATTCGGAAAAAAATCGCCCTGACCCAGAACTCTGAAAAGAGTGTGGAAAAAAGGCCCATGTAATTCTGTAGAAACATTTCTGACCCAGCCGTTCTCTCTTCCACGTTTAGGGTATCATTTGCCTTCCCAATTTTCCACCTGGCCATTCATTGTAAATGTGCGTGTGTACCGAGAAGAGGGGCCTATGCTGCCCTTCTGGTTTCCCAGAAACCAATCAAATAAGAAATATATTTAGCAGTTTTCCAAGGTCTATTTTAATTTTAATCTGTCAACATGAACAATTTGCTGTGTTAAAGGTGCGACCACGTCCACTCATTAAAAAGACTTAGGCGTCCTCTTAAGTTTTTTTGTTCAAAGGGCGCTGAAGAGTATCCCAGTAAAAGATGTCTCCAGTAAGCGATAACTTCCCTTTCCACCAGTCAGAGTTTCTCGCAAACTAAGCATTTAGTGATGCATTGTTAGAATATTCGTTTCTGTTTAAACCAGGTCTTTAGCGAAACTGTGTTAGAACCCACCTTGATGAAAACGCTACTTCTCGTTGCTTCTACACCGTATTCGGTGTTGAGCCATATACACATTTAGATTCAGCGCTTTTAATTCCTTTCCCGTTCATTCCATTAAATCTTTCTGATTCACCACTAGCTTCCGATACACAACCTAAGCTGGGGAAATTGTGGAATTCAAAAATTTCACACATTTCTGTTAAAATATTTAATTGATGCTGCTAGGCATGAAGAACTGTGAATTGTGTAACTCTTCTATTCCCAGAACACATTTATGCTGCTAGATAAAGCCCTTCCATTATGATGCAGTGCTTAGGACTCTAAACCTCTCTGCCCATCGAAGCGGGATAGAATGCCAGCCGTGCCGGTCGTTTTTCCATGGAGGCGACGAGCAAGGCGCCTGTGTGCTGTGCCATTTCCGTGTACGTAAAAAAACCGAGGCCATCTACATTTCCAGTGCCCACCACTAAAGCGTCTTTCATAACCGAAGTCTCTTTGTGAAGTTAAACCTCAATAAACCATACCAAACAAAAGCTTATCGACCAAGCCTCAGAAAACCAACAGCATTTTTTATTCGACAGAGTGCTACGGTCAAGGTTCGCATTATCGGTGCACGTAAAGCATGTTGGTACGATCTGCGGTATTTATATGCGAGGTTATCACGACAACTAAGAATCCTTCTTGGAGAATGCACCGCTTGGCAGTTCATATGCTAAGCATTTTTCCTGCAGCACTCATTTTGCTAATGCATAGGCATATACGCATGAAGTAGGTAGAGAGAAAAAGAAGTACATTTATACCTCGTGCAATCGCCTCAGCTAGTCGCACTGTGAAGTTGGTCTCAGATATATGAATGAATTGATAAGCTCTTGACTAGACTTCCTGAGTACAAAAAACAATCGGCTTGCAGTTATAAAACTAAACACAGTGCGGCAAATATTCGTTTCACTTTGGTGAGATCAGAAACGTAAGCAGCCAAACACGATGTTTCTCTAGCATGATAGAAGCTTTTATGGGATTTTTATAAGGCACATCGACGCATCATATGCTTTGCCGATCCTGCCAGCTGAGCACTGGCACGACACTGTGAGTGCTTTCAATTTCACAGAAAGAGAGTGACTCGTTTTTCGTACGTCATTTGTGTATTGATTTCAGATACCTGGAAACAGCTACGAGATGTGTTCCTTCAAAATTTATGCATCGCTCAATGCCGCGTAAAGAACACAACATAATTTGGAAGCTAAATCAGCATTTATTTCAACTTTCAAGAGAGCTTCAGCTTTTTTATTATATTGCTAATGATTACTAAAGGCGTCCGTCAACTGTACATTGTGTTCAAAGCGCATACATCAATTTGAGAAACACCCTTGATAAGGTCATTTCTCGTGATCAATATTCTTAGCATTCATTTTGCTCTAAAATACCTTGTCCTGAACGCAGGATAGCTGGCGCCCTTTCTACTCCATTAGGCGCTTGGCACCAACAAGATTCGCAATTCATATTCCTCCGGCGGTTCAGCAGAAGTAGACGTAATCAATATACCTATATGCTGTGCTCCTCACAACTCTATATTATATAAGCAGATTTTAGCTGTAATAATACTCTTTTTGATTATGGAAGGTTCAACGCTAGGAATGTTACCAATGTTTCGTGGGTTAATTGCGCAAAAATATTGTTATTTCTGTCAGGCAAGTGATTACATTAACGTTGTGGTGTATGAGCGCTCTTTAAATCTCAATAAATTATTTTATTTAAAAGAATAATCCCAGTATTACTTGAAGCATGCATACGTCTGCCCTTTTTGTTATAGCCCCACAAATTGTAATTACGAAGAGTCTAATTCATGTTGCATTGGAGCTAGTATTTGCTCTATATTTCCCTACCTTGGCTAATACCAACGAAATGCTGCTGAATGTTATGGCTGCCTCAAGCACACGATCGTTTCATCGAACTGTGATTTACTCTGCATTTGGCAAGGAGCAGCGTTTTGACGAAATAAAGGGATTCAAGATTTTAGTAAACTTTCTCCAACTAAACAAGCGTGGAATAGTGTGCGAGTTCCTGTTGCGGCATGAACACAAATGCGATGGGTATCAGTTCCAAAAGGCTCCATTTCCAGCCAGTCAAAAATTATTATTGGTACCTTATTTCTGAAGCATGAGCAAAGCATATAGAAAACGTAACCAAAAATTAGCATTATTGCCAAAATACAAATTTATATTTTTTTCTGAGTCACGGCACAAAGAAATCCGTTTTTGTAGACCATCGCTTTATCATCTTGTAGTTGTCAGCTCCAGAAGCATCAATCCTCCGACCGATCGTTTTCAAAATTGCCGAAAGCGACGGACAATTTCCGCTTCGAGGCTTTTCAGCCCTTACCCAATGGAATAATGTAGCTTAGAACGTATAAAAAATACCCCGAATCATTAGCACTGCTTGACACATGCAGAGCCTCATTAAATAACTGTTGAGATTTACGGAAAGGAATACTAGCTACGTGATAGTTGCGGCGAAGACAATAGATATGGTCGTTATGCCTATTTACAGTAGCCGTCCAAAATGCGGCTAATTTTCGATTACGCCAAGTTCTTGCCTTCACGCTCGCGTTTCTTCACAAGACAACGAACAACCGTTCAAGTATATTTTATTGACTCTTGGCTGTCCCTCGTGCTTTTTCTTCTCTGTTTAATGGCTTGTGGGATTGTGGTGGCACTTTTCTTACGCGTTCGCAGCCACATCAACTTCCCGCCACGAAGTCAGGCACAGCCGTCCTTGATTCTATTGCTGATGTCCACGTTTCTTGGGGAAGCCCTTTAATATGCTCGAGGAAAACGCCTGCCTACTGCAGCTTCTCCACAGCTTATTGGTGACTGGCAATGATCTTCCTTGAGTACTACGTCCCGACAAGCATCACTGCTATTCCATCAATGCCAAGCATATCACGGCACCTTAAATGTTTGGGGGACCTTGAACCTTACTTGAATTAGTGCGTCCTAACCTCTGCACCCACCTGGAGAGGTCATTTCGTTTGCTGTTTAGTGAAGCGGATGACGATGTATTAGGCTACTTTCGCTCTATTAAAAAATCTACAGAAGGCTGGGCAGCAACTTCCGATTTGGTCGAACCGCAATTTAAGTGCTTCGAAAAAACGCAAAAACAAATCCATGTGGCTTTTTCAGCAGCCTGCACTGAAGAAGAGGTAGCCTTATCCCTCCCCAATCCCCCGAAGACGCTGTCTGTCCATCGGCTGTGTAACATTTTCGATTCGAAAACAAAAACTAGTTGGTTGGTTTCTGGGGTTTAATGTCCCAAAGCGATTCAGGCTATGAGAGACGCCGTAGTGGAGGACTCCGAAAATTTCGACTACCTGGAGTTCTTTAACGTGCACTGACATCGCACAGCACACGGGCGCCTTGCTTGTCGCCTGTATCAAAAAGCGGCCGCCGAGGCCTGGATTCGATCCCGCGTCCTAGGGAGCAGTAGTCAAGCGCCGTAACCACTGCGCCACCCCAGCGGGGTAAAAAAATAACTAGTGACGCCACATTGAGGTCCGTTGTGGGTAACTATGACCATATATCAGGCCAAACGAGAAGGGAGGTTGTCTCCCTTCTGCAATGGTATCTACTATACATTTTTCTACCAGCCTTTTCGGTGGCTTGACAAAGGCTGTCTGAAAGCTCTGTTAAATTAGAGAAAAAAAGATTGACTGCTAAATTTGTGACATCACAACTATCCTGTATTTTATCGAAAAGTAGGAAAATTAAAATTGTATCCAATTACAGAGAAAACGCAAACCGAAAATATTGGCCAAATTACTTAGAAATATAAAAACAGAAAGCAAATTAGAACAGAACGGTTATGTCACTAAAATTTTCCAGGCAACTGTTGTAGTTTTGTTTCACAAAAACATTTTATAATGTACTGTTATCCCTTGGCGTTGTTTCCAGCCGCAGCTAGCCACTCTGTATGCAGCTTTGATTAAACTGTTTTAGTTTTAATGGTTTCTAGTACGGCTGCCCCATCAGAACGTTAGCGACAGGTTTACTACTTGCCGTATACGTACGCGTTGCTGGTGTACTGTATGCAGGCATCTCATCATGTCAACTAATCAATGGTTGCGCCGATTTGCCATAACTGGTTTTCTTGGGAAAACGTTCCATTTTGTGCTGCCAGGATTGCAACTTGTTGTTCGTTGTCATCCTGCATAAATGTGCTGTATTGCAGGTCATAAAACGCATCTGGCAAGACTGTCAGCAGTGCCTTTTAGCTTGTCCACTCCAGTGTTACAGCATAGGGCGAATTTTGATGTACGCAAGCGGACGGCACTACAGCAGTCGTGTTATCAGGCAATCATTTCGGCAGCACAGCTAACGTCTTCTGCACTGCTAACAGCGTTGTTCGATCCCGTCGCCCATTTCTTGCTTGAAGCATTTGTGGGTCCGTCGGACACTTATAAAAAGTCATTCTGTGATCCAGTGAATTGCACTGCCAGCTTCTGTTTACGCCTCACTGATTCTGTAAAGCAATTGAGGTTTACTTCATTTGGGCGAAGTGATTGAAAATGCACCTAACTGCCCCCTCTGCAGCATTGAACTAGACTATCCTTGCAATGTATAGGGCTTGCTATGATCCCGTTATAATAAACACTCTCGGGAGCAGGTCTCGCCCCTGTAAGGAAATGAGAAAGCTACATATCCTCCACATGTGACCTGGCACCGGCAGCGTGTGTTTCGCGTCCACCCATTCTCTCCGAGGAATCAATTAGGTCCATGTACAGATTCTATAGTGCGACACTCCCTCTAAAACAATCACAACGCAACCTTTGGGTAGCACTTTGGGTTTTGCTGAAGAGAAGAGAAACGAGCCAACACACAAAGCTCTGCGAAGCCTTATTTATTTCGGCTCTGCCCGTTGGGGTAAGGCTGAGTTTGCACTCACCGATTGGTTTTTTGCAGGAATCGGTTAGGTCCCTGTGCTTTGCTTTCGTCAGGTGGGGTGGCGTTCATCGACGCTGATTGCGGGAGAAGTGCTTGACGCGATCACTTCGTTTTCCCGGGGCGTAATGCGGTAGTCGACGTAACGGGTCCGGGATTCCGGCTACTCGAATGTATTGGCTGACGGTCAGTTTACAAAGGCTCTGGGACTGTCCAGCATCGCTGACTTGACCAGTGCTATCTTGCGTCTTTCTTCATTTCCTTTCTCTTCTAAACTCACCTTTGCGTCTTCTCCCGCCCTTCGGAGGCGGCCGCGTCGTCCCTCTCCCCAACATTCGTCTCCACCCCCCGCTGCGCAGCTGTGGTATCGTGTTTCCAGGTCTCGTCTCTGGTCAGCCCGTCGTGCGCGCCGCAGTTCTCTTCAGCGTCTTGTGTACAGTTTAGTTTTCTTACAAACAGAATAGGCACAACGACTTCTCCATTCTCCTGACGGCCAGCCCGCTCGGGCAGCGCCGTCGAAGACGTAACCGAGACCTAACTCCCAAAACCCGGCGGGCCTCGTCACCACATGTCGGCAGAAGACGTTCTTGGAAACCGAACGGGCACAACGCTGTACTGAAGCGTGTTCAGGCCGGGGTGATAGGTTCCAGGTCTAGACTATAATTAACCGGCATACACAGTCATGATGCGGTTTATTTGAAAAGGTACCCAAGACTTGAAGCCGATATAGACTAAAGTGTCTGCGGGACGTGTGGGAACTTGCCTTACTCGAGGTTCACATGTTTTTGTTCAACTCTCATTCCACTCTCACATCTCAAACGAAATATTCAGTATAGCAGCTTCTGTAAGCTCGGTCGTGCCAAGGTATGTATCTGTCAAGAATCACATGCTAGGAGCATACCCAAAAATATTTTGACGCGGGACTTTTAATGTGAACGAGTCACCGCAAACTTGCGTATCAGACATAAGGACACGTTAAAGTATTAGTTAAAATGGTGAGGCTTTAAAGTTGTTAATTGAGAATGAGGAGAGAGAGGTTTTGCACACATAATGCACTTGATGAAATGACTTCTTGCAATGCACAGCATTTGGCAGTGTTGAATGTTTAGCCAAGATAAAATGAAAAATGTGCTAGCGAAGAGGATTCGTACTCGTCCCCACAAGGGATTCCAGCGTTGAAATCCATTGTTCTCCGATGGCTTTTTCCCCTGGATGCCCATCTCGCACGCAAGAAATTTCTGTTGCTATGGGAACCAATCTGGCCAATACAATCGATGACAATTTCTTACGCGAGGCAGGATGGCTGAATGAGTGGAGTGATACATTAGTAGCAGCAGCAGTATACCCTTTGAGGGTTCTGTCGAACGGACCAAAATAGTTGTTCGCAAGGCCTCATGTCTCCCTACATTTGTGGCAGATTTTTCACGTTGGATTATTACTAACTTTTTCCATGTGAAAGCGTCATTGCTACACTGACCTAGTGAGATGACAATTGTCACACTGTGGCACTGTGGCATCTCGTTGAAACTGTCCGTGTTCGAACAAAGGACTTCGGCCTTATGTGAAGAGCGAAAACTATTTGTACCAAAACGTAACCGCTAGAAGCAACGACTAAATATGGAAACTCCGAAATATGTGCGGGTGGTGTTTGCAAACGGCAAGAATAATGGCGGTGACGGCATTTGCGGCTGAAATAAAGCGAATAGTAAAAATAATGCGAACTAGTGTCACCTTATATTTTATAATGAAAATGCTAAGCGACCTTTACAAGTAGGCGGTAGTTATCAATATTAACCTAACCTCCTTAGCTGTCAAGATCAACATGAAATGAATTCAATGGAAGCATTAGCTGCAAAGTTTAAACTTTTTTGACAACGCACTCCTCTGCAAACAGCACTGATTATGTTAGGGCTGCTCAGTTAGTTGCATATTGCTTCTCCCTCACATTGTAGCTATTTCTGTTCTAACATGCAAATACGGCAAATGTTGGCGACATATTAAGCATCCTAACAAGCCTTGCTATGATAGTGATGATTTCATGGGTACAATTCGTACTGTGTTCTGCTTGTATTTTGGCTTTATTCTTGTCTAGTTAGTGGGCCCTGAAAGCACTAAGCAGTTTAACGAAAGTTGACCGAATGGCACCACCTTATAGGTGCGCGTACGAGATAAGCGGAGGTGTGCTGCCAGTTTGCAGAATACAAGTTTCTGAAATGGAAGCGGGTGAGCTCTCAATGAACAAGGTGGCCACCATTCAAGGCGTGTCACAGAGTGCGCAACCCTTCGGAGAAATCCGTTTAATTGGCCCTCGCAATTCCGAACAAAATGTTTTACTCCGAACACCTTTAAGCGTGTACATATGTTTACATTCGCCATGGAATGAAAAATTACTGAGATAGATTTTTTCACTTTTTATTGCAGATGCGCAGCCGACGTCATTAGGCTGAAATTAGGTCAATAATATTTACGTTTGCCCTTTTAAAGGAGATGGAAGGAAGCATTATAAACTATTCTTTCTATAAATATTGCCCACCTTTATCAAATTAGATTAAATGATCCCAATTTAAGAGGGCGCTGAAAATTCCGTGGACTGCGCTCGGTAGCACACAAATTAGGTCAGAGTCACCTAAGATTTTCGCTAGATCATTCAAAAATTTACTAGCATAAATGCACAGAGTGAACTATGGTTTCGTAGGAGTCAGCGGGGTAACCACTTCAAAATTGTTGGTTTTTAATAATATAAATTTCATGCCCAGCTTATTACATATTATTTCACATTCAAAATTGTGGCCATATGATATGACATCGGTACAATGAAGATGTTGCATTTATATTTCTTGCAATTATTTTAACAAAACGTCCAATCCCTCGTGCGTGTACCAGTCCCACTTCATAGTAACTTCTGTGTCGCGCCTTCAATAACCCCTTCTTGAGAAATTGTAAGCTGTTGCTCAAGACTGAGCACTTTGCTTATGCGTTATCTGCAGTCATAGTCATTCGTAAATGAGGATTCACTTTGGCGTAATAAACATCCCTACTGAACGAAGAGCACTTTCAGAATAATATTCACACGATGAACGCGCACTGGTTTCGGCATGACAAAGAACCTCTCACGTCTTCCAGAACTGTAAAGACATATATACCTAAATGGTAAGCTTGTAATTAGGCTTACCAGGATACTTTATTGGGCGAGTTGGTAAACATCCAGTGTTAATTTAAACAGCGCGAACAGGAAGACACACGACAAGATTTTTATCTGGGCCTTGGAGTAAAGGCTTAGGCTGAAATGTGAGTCAGCGCTTGCACTGTGGCTTCCTTTTATCTTGTCCTGTGTCTTCCTGTTCGCGCTGTTTAAATGAACAATGTAATTAGGCTTACTAAGTATTAAAAAGAAAACGGCTTGCTGTTCTTCACATAACAGAGCGCGGCAGAAATTGATTTTGCTTGTGGTGAGCCCAGGACAAGAAGCCGCCAATCGCTACGTGTCTCCTAGGCACGACGTGTCATTTTATGTATGTAATATTATATGGCACATCAAAAGCACCAAGCTTTACCGATTGTGCCAGCTCAGCCCTGACACGACCACTATGAGTGCTGCTATTTTTCACAGAAAGGCTGCGTATTGTTTGTTGTCCCTCATTTGCTTATTCGATTATAGATACCGCGAAACAGTTACAACATGTGGTTCTTAGGAACTAATGCATCTCTGAATACTGCATAGGAAATCCAAGACAAATTTAAGGCAGGGCACCGCAGCAGTCAACATAACATTTATTTCAGCTTTCAGGAGGTACTACAGTTATTTTATTTTGATGCGAGTGATTACAAAGGGAGCCATTGCTCGATGGATCGCAGGCAAAGTGCATAAAACTATTTGAGAAACTTCCTTGGTGGACAACCGCTCGCGATCGATGTGTTTTCAAAACATTTCGTCTTATCGGCCTAGGCCTAACAGCAGAAAAGGTGCCGTCCCCTCTACACCGCTCGGCGCGTTGCACCAACTCAGATGCGAAATTCATATTCCTCAGACCGTTGAGCAGCGCTAGGGATCATCAACATGTGCGCCGCGGGCCTCGCGATTTCCGATCAGAAAAGCGGAATATAGCTCTAATAATGTCCCCTGTTAACACGGAAGGTTCCTTAGTACAACTGCTACCATTGTTTTGTGAAATACTTGCTGCGTAAAATGATTATCTAATTTCTGCCAGAAAGTGATCATATATACTTTGAAAAAAGAAAGAAGCAATATCATCTGCAGCTCGAATCCTTCTGCCCTTTGTTATGACTCCACAAACTTAATCAGGAAGACATTCATTCGTTTTAAATTGGTGCTCATGTTTGCTCTATACTTCTGTACCCGAGCTGATACCAATAAAATGCTATTGGATGTCATGGCTGCATCAACCACCGGATTGTTTGATCCAATTGTAATATATACTTCATTTCCCGAGCAATGGCGTTTTGGCCAAATAAACAAATTCCCGATTTCTGTAAAATTTCTCAACCTAAAGAAGCCAGGAATGGAGTGCGAGCTCATCTTGTGGTATCGACGCAAATGCAATGAATATGACTTCCGAGAGGCTCCATTTCTAGCGGATAGGAAATTATTGATTATACCTTATTTCTCTAGTATGAGCATTAAATATAGGAAGCAAATCGAGAAATTAGGCCTGTTAGCGAAATACCAATTGATCATTTTTTCTGACTTGAGGCATGATACAATCCTGCGCTCTTTCAGGTCAGCGGTTTGTCAGATAGATGGATTTATTGATAGGAAAAGGCAGAGAGGTTGGCCCGAATAATTCAAATCTGGCCTGCTACTCTGCACTGGGGAAGGGGAAGGAGAGAAGAAAGAAGGTCATGATGGGTGACGATGTGGGAGAAGGCATATGAAATATATATACAGACACAGCAGCTTGCTTTACAAACGTGAATCAAGTCCACTGGCGCTCAAATAACGGCAAAGAGCGCGCACTGCCTGGATGCCCTTCCCCTTGTCCTGCCAAGCGCCCAGCAGCAGTTCCTCCGACAGAGGCCTCTTGTCTAAACGCTTCAAGGAAGCAGCTAGCACATTTCTTTCGTTCGCATACTCTGGGCACACCAATAATACATGGTCCACAGTCTCTGGGATGCCACAAGTTAAACATTCCGGTGAGTCTACCTGTCCAATTAAATGTAAGTACTTGCGCGTGAAAGCCACGTTTAAACGAAGTCGATGTATCAAGCATGTCTGATGACGCGGAATATCACGCAGAACAGTAAATTTAAATGTTCGATCAAGCTTTCTTAGACGCATGTGTCGGGCGTCTGGTTGAGCCCAGTAAGTCGCTGTAGCAATATTCATACAACTCTTTAGAAGACACGTCGTATCCGCTCTTGAAAAAGGCACAGCTGTTTGGAAGCCATTGATGAGAGCACTTTTCGCTTCAACATCGGCCTGCTCATTCCCATGGAGGCCGCAGTGGGCAGGAATCCATTGAAACATTATCATGTGGCCTTGCAGCTGGGCAAATGTGATGAGCTCCGTAATGTTTAGTGCCAGGGACTGATAGGCAGTGTGGCGTAAGAAGTTTTCCAAAATTTGTAATGCAGTCTTCGAGTCCGTGAATATACACCATTTTTGAGGTGGTTCCCCACATATATAGCGAATAGATTCCCGAATGGCTACAAGTTCGGCAGCGGTTGATGTAGAGGTATGTCCCAAAAGGAAATGCAGAGTCGTTTTCTGAGCTGGTATGACCACAGCTGCAGCGGATGCCTGTGCTGACACAGATCCATCGGTGTATACGTGAATATAACTGGGATATTCTGACCAGCGGTTTGTCAGGTCGTAGTTGTCAACTCTATAGTAATCAATGCTCCAGCCGATAGGTTTAGGAATTGTGGAGAGAGGAAGGCGATTTCTGCCGCTTCGCTCTTCGATCATGGTCAGATCAATGAGGGTTCTTGGCCTCATGGACATACGTATCGTGCAGCTGTGAGCCCCTACCCAGCGAAAGATTTTACTTTAGAAAATCTGAACAAATACCCCGAAACATTAGCACTGATTGACGCCTACAGAGCTTTGAATAACACTGTTGAGTTTCATGAAAAGGAACACTACCTAGGAGTTATCCTGAAGAGAGTAGATATGCCTCTCATGCCTATTCACAGCAGCCATCTAAAAGACGGAGAACTCTTCGAATACGCGTTCTTTTCGCCTTCGCACTTGTGTTTCTTCACTAGGCGACGAAGATCCGTTGATATCAATTATGCCAATTCCTGGCGTCACTTGCGTTGTTTTTGCTCTGTCTAATGGCCTCTGGAATTATTGTGGGGCTGTGCTTGCATGTTCGCAGTCTCATTACATTTCCGCAACGAAGTCGTTCAACGCCATCTGTGACTCTGTTTTTAATTTCCACATTTCTTGGGAGAAGCCCTTTCATATGCTCGAGGGATGCTTCGGCGTACCGGAGCCTGTCAACAGCTTTTTGGGGCCTGGGTCCAATATTCCTTGGGTATTACGTCCAGACGAGCATCACCGCTATCAGATGTATTCCAAGCATCTTACGCCACGCTAAAAGTTTCGAGGAACTTGAACATTATTGGAGAACATGTGCCCTTGTCCCCTGCATCCATAAAGATTACTCATTTCTCTTGCTTTTTAGTGAAGCGGATGGAGATATTTTAAAATACTTACACTTTATTGTAAACTCTACAGTACGCTGCTCAACACATTCCGATTCGGTACAGCAGCAATTTCAGTGCTACGCAAAAGCACACAAAGGGACCCACGTGGCTTTTTCAGAGGCCTGCACTGACGAAGAAGTGGCATCAGCCTCAGAGTTGGATCTCGTTGCCAGCGATAGCATCTCCGGCATTGCCCAAGTAGCTGCATTCCATATTTCACACCCACTAAGGTGAGCATACCTATTGCCATTTCTGTAGAAGAAGCTTCTGGGCACGTTGGATCTAGCCTTGTGATCTTTTAGTATTTGCTTTCTTAATAGTTCACGTTTTGGTACTCCTGGGAGCACTTTTCTCAATTTTGATCGGTGCCCTATATTCAATTGATATTACTTAAATTTACTCTTCGTCGCCCTCAAGCTGCTTTCTTTTGCCAGCGATAACCTCTGTTTCGGTGCGGGCTTTCTGTCACATATAATTATTCAATCTTTCTTATATATTAAGTGTTTCACAATAAGCCGCCAGTACGTTTGAGCTCTGCTGTGCTATCCAAGAGGCCCTGAGTTTTGGGTTTGCCTGAGTTTAATCTGAGTTTGCACGATGGGAGTCACTGAAAGCAAAACGTGCGGAAAGCGCTAAAGCAGCAAACAATAAATTGTCAAGATACAGCCACGCGTTTGAAGCAAGGCAGATTGAGCGATACAACAGCGCCAGAGCCGCTTACAACTATCAGGTTAGCAACGAATTTTACTATATCATGACATACCGGCTATCTGTCTAAACCCTCGCTGTAAGCAGCTTGTGTCCCCTCTTTCGGTACTCATCTCTCTATCGACTGTCGAATGCAAAAACGCACAAGAGGTGCAGCGAATATTTTATTTACATAGTCGTGTGGTTTCAGCTAGCAATACACCTAAGCTTTGCAGAAACGTAAAGCTTGAAGCGAAGGCAAAGGAATGTGGCACGTTTTGCTACGAGGAGCGCCAGTGAGCCCCATCTCCTTCTCATTAATTGATCAAAGGCATGAAGTTGCCTGTAACGAACCTTTCTCATCAGACCGTCACTGCATTTCGATCTGCTCTCACATTCGTGTCCGTTTTGAAATATATATATATATATATATATATATGTATATATTTATATAGGTGTTTCAGAGAAAGTGATTAGTAATGTATAAAAAGCGGGGTGTTGAGATAGCAAAAGCGTTTTGCGAAATAAAAATGTCAGCGTTGGCGAACGTAAAAAACAGGCGAATCATGTTTACTAGCAAAGCTTTTACCTAACTTCTGATAGTTAACCTTTTACCTGTTGAAGATAGATGCACCTATCTTCAGCAGTTAACAATTTGTTGTTTGTAGCTGGCTGATAGTAATTGCCGTATCAGTTCTTTGAATTTCGAAAACGCGGTTTCCTTCGTCACCGTGGCTCAACGATTTGGGGCCATTTCTGGCCCCATTTGAAAATCGCGCGGCGGCGTGAGAGCTAAACCCGACGTCAATCAAATCGCGTCACTTTTCCACGGGGTGTGAATTGTCTCTATCAGGCTGGAACAGTTTGACAAGGCGCGCGTTGCCTGCGGATCTGCCGATGAAAAGAGCTAAGGTGCTCACACTGCACCTGTGTCGAGCTTATGCTTTGCTGTTGCATGGTGAGTGTGGTAACTTAGAAACGCCGACAGCAAATTAAGGAAGCATCACGCTACGCAAAGTATCCAGAAATAAAAAGAAAGCAATAAAAGCAGTGGAGACAGCTTAGGAAATGGCTTGGAGTGGTCACCACGAAAATGTTCGCGCCAGTAGAGCGCTGATATGACCGCAACGTTTGGAGGCCACTTTTTGACCTCTGAAAATGTTAACATTGTTACCGTGTACATGCGCGCACTGAAGACTCCCACTTTAGCGGCACATTTGTACGAATATGCACATCCTGAATACCGTGTGCCCTCTCGCTGCACATTCATTAGAGTCTTCTTCGTTCTGCGAGAACATGGTCTGTGCACTCTCAACATCAGAAATGTGGCACAATTGCGAGTCAAGGATTTGAAACTGGCGTCTTGGCATATATGAGCGTCAATCCACAGGCCAGCGTGAGAGAAATCGCCTTAGCATTGGAAAGCAATTTCCCGTTTGTTTGGAGAGTTCTCAAAACGTACAACATGTAGCCTTACAAGGTATGCCAGCACCAAGCAGTTGGAGGTTCTGGTTTTGAGAGTTTTGTCCTAAACTTGGTATCTCAATTAAAATTTATCTTGCAAGTCCATTGCAACTGGCACTATATCTTCGATTTCGCAGTGCTCTTTCAAGGCACATTAGCCCTGTAAACAAAATATGGAAAGGCGATGTTGGTTTCAAATGCTTGT
>JAJIZL010021498.1:0-35079 GCA_023969395.1 Amblyomma maculatum
CGCTCCTACCATCCTGCACACTGATGCCAGTGGTGACGGTCTTGGCGCTGCCCTTCTGCAGCGCGATGCAACTTCGCGTGAGAAAATCATTGCCTTCTCCAGTCGGACCTTGACTCCAGCTGAGAAAAACTACTCCACTACCGAGCAGGAATGTCTTGCCGTCGTTAGGGCTGTTCAAAAGCTTCGCCCCTACCTTTATGGTCGGCACTTCAAGGTTGTGACCGATCACCATGCTCTTTGCTGGTTGTCTTCACTGAAAAATTTGACAGGCCGACTCGGTGGCTGGATTCTACGCCTGCAAGAATACAATTTCGACGTCGTTTATAAATCGGGTCGCCAACACCAAGACGCCGACGCTCTTTCACGCTACCCACTTACGGAATCAGCCTGCCGTTTTTCTTCACAACGCATTTCTACCTTTGACCACAGCCGACCATCTCTTCCCCCGACGCATATCACAACAGTTTCTTTTGAGGATTCTGAACACAAACACGCACTCCGCTCGCAGCAATTAGCTGATGCCTACTGCCGGCCCATCATTAACCGCCTTATCGGCGCTTCGAAACCGCCCAATGCTAGGCTTCGCCGACAGCTTCGCAATTTCAAGCTCGAAGATGGCATACTACGCCGCTACGCCTGATGGAACTCGTTGGCTCCCAGTCGTGCCGCATGCGCTTCGCCCACGTATACTGGCGGCTTTCCACGATGACGCTACTGCCGGTCACCTTGGTTTTAACAAAACATATGACCGCGTGAAAAGACGATTCTTTTGGCCTGGCCTATCTTCTACCGCAGCTAAATACGTCACTTCCTGCCATCTGTGGCAACGTCGCAAGCGGCCGACTTCTTCGCCTGCTGGCCTCCTACAGCCTCTTCCATGTCCCGCCACGCCATTCGACATAGTCGGAATCAACTTATATGGTCCCCAACCTTTCTCCGATGGGGGTAACCATTGGATTATAACAGCTGTTGACCACCCTACACTCTATGCTGAGACGGCACCTGTACCGACTGGTTCCGCCGAAGAAGTAGCTAATTTCTTTTTGCGGTCAATTGTATTGCGTCATGGCGCTCCTCGGATGCTTCTAAGTGACCGCGGGACGGCCTTTTTATCGACAGTCGTATCCGAAGTTCTTCGTGCGTCATCCGCCCTGCATAAGACAACCTCAAGCTACCATCCCCAGACTAACGGACTGACTGAGCGATTTCATCGCACCCTATCGGATATGCTATCCATGTACATCATACCGGATCATCGAAATTGGGATACTGTTCTACCATTCGTCACATTCGCCTATAATACTGGAGTACAGCGGACTACCGGTTACTCCCCATTTTTCCTCGTTTTCGGCCGTCCTCCCACTACAATCCTCGACACTTCCTTCTTCTCTACACCCGATTACTCCTCATCATTACCAGCCCAGTTCTTATCCCGTGTGGCCCGATCCCGTCATCTTGCCCGCCTCAACACAAAAGCGTGCCAGCAAGACCGCAAGAGTCGCTACGATTCGAAGCATCGCGTGGTCTCTTTTCGTCCTGGTGAGGAAGTACTGCTCTATACACCACTGCGCACCCCTGGCCTTAGTGATAAATTTCAGCGCCGCTATGTTGGTGCCTACAAGGCCACCACCCAAACGTTGCCAGTAAACTACCAAGTCACACCTGTTGATCCCCCAGCCGACCGACGCCACCGTTGAACTGAAATTGTTCATGTATCTCGCTTGAAGCCGTTTGTGCGCCGCGGTACATCGGTTGATTAGGAGCGGCCAGGCTGACCGCTTCCGACCCTCGGAGATTGTGTGAGCCCTCCACGGATCTTCTTTCATTTGTACACACCATGATCGTCTTCTTCCTCTTGTACATACCATCGTCATCGTCCCGCGGCGCCGGCTCCGGCGCGCGCTTGGGTTTTGTCCATCGGAATAAACGCCGGACACGGACGGCATCCCATGCCTTGCAGTCTCGACCTTGCCGTCTCGACCTGGCCTTCTTCCACAAAATATACATATTGATAATACTCGTGTAGTCATTCATGCGTCATGATTGCAGATTGCAACTGGTTTAAAACAAGAAAATCAAACACGTGGTGGCACGACATTATCGACAATTCTACGAAGCCCACGCGTGCTCAAAAGTGCATCACCATTCATCGAATTAGTGATCATACCAAGGCACGTGGCTAAACTGCGGACAATAGAGAGTTTTAGTACTGCGTAGTGAGCGCTACGTACGCACAGCCCACGTACTTTGCGGAACGCTACGCCACGGTCGCGTACATGTCACAGAAAGACTTTTAGTAGGGCGGAAGCGTATACGTACGCAGGGGTCTGAAAGCTAACGCGGCAAGCGCAGTGGCCTGTGCAGTGTCATCTCGCAGCCATTCAAGAACTGAATTTTCCAGCGCAGGAACTCCTGCTTCTTTGTTTTTCCGACAGGCGAGAGATGGAACCCATGCTGCAAAGGTGCTGATTTGGTTCGTCATTGTTACAGAGGATGAGGATATAATTAATGACCTTAACCAAATCGGAGCTACCCCCAGCAAACGTAGTAGAAAACGAAAATTAACAATACAACCCCGTGCAAATTTTAAATCCGAAGAAGCAAACCGTTTATACGAAAGAAACAATGTCATGCCAAAGCAGTTTTCAGAGTTAACAGTGCGCCTATGATGTCATCATTCAGTGCAAAGTAACTAGGAACCTCGGAGAATACACTGTGAAACTATACGAAGTCTTATTAGAGAGGCGGAGTATATTTAAAATGCCACGAAACGTATGCCGTAAAAGTCGACACCATGGCCCATAGGCAAAGAAAACTTACCAAAATAATTTTCCGGTTTAGGCCAGCCCCAATGAACACGGCAGGTGGTTAAAAGTTAGCGAATGTTTTGAAGAAAAAGTATGACAAAATATGCTACAGCTTTTTTGGATCCAAACAATATTTAACGCGCTTCAATGAATCTGCGTTGTAAAAACCTGCATACGCCTGAAATTTAGCTGTCTGCTCTTCCGAAAGTTTCAACGTTCCCTCTTAAAGCCGGCCGCTCAAATGATACAAGCTTTTAAGGTAAAAGCAGTCATCGCTCAGCGCGAAAAACGAACCGTGCACAACAGCAGACGACCAACAGTCCGTCTGCTCACACGAATGTCATTCGCGGTCGCCGGCGTCGTCTGCGCGCGCGATCGAATAGAGCGTCGGCTGCGCCGCCGTCTGCTACAATGGACCGTTCCCCACCGAAGTTTAAAAATGCCTTTTGAATGTAGTTTTGTCTATGGGCTGCTTACTTTGAATGAAAGGTATTAAGAAAATTTAGTACATACGGCAGCTGTATACGAGAAGCTTCCGCGATTGGGAGAAGCACCCAGCGCATAGCGAGCGTGTGTGCGGTATGTACGGCTTCACAACACATATTTTAGCGCAGTTTATAAATAGATTACCCGCGGAAGGACTCAGCATACTCAGTCACACACTTATTCAAAGCACTCGCCAACATTTAATGATAAGCAGCTTCCATTGGTACTGTACTAAACAAGAAAGATAGTACGGTAAGTTGTGTTTACATGTTTTCTAAGATCCCTACCAGCTCGTACCCCTATAAGTCACGCAGCGTTATATAGATACTCCGCCTTTGAAATGGCATTTCATATTTTCACAGTCTGTTCTAGGATGTTTGTAGTTGCTCTATACCAAAAACAAAATCATAGCTGCCCCCGTGAAGACATAAAATGGCTTTGAAATCTTTCGCTTCCACATATTCTCATAGGTGGTAATCCTATACATTTCACCCCCAGTCTGCGGCGGGGTCGCGAGCGCTCCATTGTTTTGTGAATACGGCGTTTGTCTATAGGTGTAAAGCCCATGGGAAACTTACTGCTTCAAGTTTCAGAGATGCTGACGACGAAATACACCAGCTAGAAACGAACGTTCGCGCAGCGCATTCATAGAAAATAATTTGTGCGCCGCATAAGGCAATCCGCGCCCTCTACTGCGGAGCAACAAATTAATTAGATTTTGCTTCTTGCGAAACGTCAAATCGCCTGCAATGAAAAGAAAAGAAATGAACATGCGCTGCGTGTTTGCTGCTTATCATGCGCGGCCATATAGCCAAACGTGTCTGTCGAACTTTCTCATGCGCGAGAGCAACACGCAGACGGTTCAGCGAACGCCCGCAGAGGTAGGGATTTCTGCGTACGCGAGCAACGTATACGCAGTACGCAAGAATCGTGATGCGTATGACGCATGCGCAGTAAGCAGCACGCAGGCAGCCTACGTACGCAAGGGTTCTGCGTATGCTTACGTACGCAGTGCTAAAACTCTCTATTGAGGTGGTCAAAATACGTGCGCATTACAAAATAAAAAAAAAGAAAGACAGAGAGAGAGAACGGAGTAATAAGATACCAGTCATTTCGCGGCTGATCTTCCTAAGTTGCAGTAATCAGAAACAGCTTTCCTACGCTTTCGTTAATACCTGACGACACAGCCTTAACTTTCTGAATTAAAAATTCTCTGACTTCAAGGTCGCAATGTGATCTAAACCCAGATTCCAATATAGTGATCTTTAATTGATTGAATGATTGACCCTGAATGCTTACATGTTTGGACAATGGTAGGTTGGGTAGGTTTGTACTGTGCGCCTTATGATTGTTAAAACGCAAACAAAATGTCGCAGTCTGTCCTATATAGTGGAGCTGGTAGGTGGACCATTCAAGCAAGTAAATTACATTGGCAGTGTCACAGGTGATTTTGCCTTTAATTTGGTAGTTGCAAGCCGTGCTATAAACTACTGAGATGTTCTAAAACTACTGAGGGTGGTTCTCGAAGAAGTCAAAATATCACCCAAATTTTAAGCACGTCTGAATACAACTCTGGGCGGTTCCCTAAAGATGCTTTTAGGCGGTAACTTTGCATCAGGATGTCGTGCTGTCTACATAGAACACCTGTTACGTTAAAGAGAGAGGCTGAGTAGGTTAAAAACCAAGTTAGCTTACTGTTTAGAGACACGATCGTTTGTTGAATAAAGTAATGACTCGCGGTCAAATGCTTCCGTGCGTTTAACGGCATCGTCAATTAACTTTGCGGGATATTTTTGTTTAATTAGGAGATGTCGGAGGTCTTCGCCTTTCCCGTAGAAGGGGGATGGTTTGTAACATATCATTTAAAACGAACGGCCTTACTGTATGGAATACTAGTATTCAATGTTTTACACGGCTGCTGTTAACGTGAAGATGCATGCTGTTGAAAGTAAGTAGCTTTTCTGTAAAGTCAAGTAGTTTGTGTTTCAGCGTAAAACGACACTGTTACACCAAGAAACCTATTAGTTGAAGCCGAGTAAGAGTCATCAACAAACCGCCTGAAAAGAACGGTTTTAACGGATGAATATCAATAAACTCTGTTTCAAGGCAGCCCAAGAAGAAATTGGCATTATTATTACCTATTGTGGTACCCAATGAAGTCTAACCTGAACGTAGTGGAAATCATTAAATACGAAATTTTTAAGCTTAAGTATGAGCCTCCACACAGCACCTAATGTCAAAGTATCAACAGGTCTATGAGGGCAGTATTCATCATAAGCGGCATTTACGGACCGAATACCATCGCTATGCGGTATTTTGTGTTCTGTGAATTGACATCCAAGGTAACAAGAAGCGAGCCGGGTGGGATATTACAGCCACTGATATCAGCTAGAAAATGAGTGGTATCCTTTGAAGGGAACTAGGTAAGAATTGTGTGAATGAGGGAGTTGACATAGCGCGAGAGGTTTTCGGTGATCGTTCCAACAGCAGAATGTATAATAGGTCCCTCTGGGTTGTTCTTCTGAACGTTTGGGAATAAGTAAAATCTGCCGGCAATTGGATTGAGAGAAATCATTGAGTTCACTATTAAATATGTAATTTTGCCAGCCTTCAACAGTACATCTAGTGTGTCAATGACCTCTGATGTGTATTGCGACGTTGGATCAGCATCTAGGCGGTTATAAAATGTGTCGTCATCTAGTTGTCCCAGACCTTAACTAAAGTAATCTGACGTATTCATAACAATGGCACCCACCTTGTCTGCCGGCTTTACACAATTTCCGTGGATCGCGCTAGTTTTAAATCGAAATCATTACTTCGCTATGTTCAGATTTCTGTCCGCAGGCAGCGTCAGCAAAATCGTGTCCGCAGTAGTTGTGAGTAACTGAGAAGTGATAGAAATTAATGAGTGTTGTTTTGTTGTGTTGTGTTGGGTTTTTTGGCGCATAAGCAACTAAGGCTATCATGCGCCACGAGCAAGGTGAAAGTTTTACTTTGCAAGAAATGGGAAAATGAGTGTGGTAAAAACTAATTTGTTTAAAAAATCTCCTTTTAAAAACTTGGGTTGTTTTAGATCCAATGGCGCTTAAGCTGCCAACACCATGATGTGCCTAGCACAAGGTAGAGAAATTAATGAGTGGTGTCAATCGATAGAGTGTGCCATAATGTTGTGTCCAAAAATAGTGAATCCGAAAAGTTTATTAGGGTATTACTTACAGGCAAAAAAATGTAAAAGTTGTCCGCTGCAGTTTTGAGTATTTCAGAACAGGTAGAGAATAATGAGTGGTGTAAAATTGGTAGAGGGTAATCGATAGAGGGACGTAGTGTTCTGTCCGAAAAAAGAATTAGGTCAATAAGTTATTGGGTAATTACAGGCAACAAATGCAAAAGTAAATGCAGAAATGATCTCATTTGCGAATTGCTTGACGCCACATTTTAATGTATGAAATACTGAAATAGTTAATTAAAGCAGTCAGTTGAGGTTACTTCTAGGATGTGACTGCCCGCCAACCGGAAGTAATGCGACAAAAGGGCATAGGAAAGCATTTGCGCGAAGCTTTAAAGTACCGAAGACTGAAATGGGTGAACAAAAAATGAATTATTGTGACGTCAACGATGTGACGTCACGCAACCGAAAGTAGCGCCTAAAAAGGCACAGGAAGCGATTTGCGCGAGATTTGAAACCGCCAAAGACCAAAATGAATACACAAGAAGTGAATTAATAAGAAGTAGAAGATGTGACGTCACGCAATCGGAGGTTGAACCGAAAAAGGGCATAGGAAGGCATTGGCGTGTAATTTGAAAGTGCCAAAGACGAAAATGAGTAACCAAAAAGTCAATTTAGTAACTAGAAGCAACCAGAACCAACCACCAACAGTATCCGTGCTTTCGCATGACTTCAATGCAGACTCTGCAGTGCCCTTTATATTTTATTGCTGCCGTATTCATGAGACCATAAATTGTGCAGGAAAGGCACTTTATATTTATATGGTCCTAATATGACCTGCTGCACCGCTGTTATATACGTGTCTAAATATTTATTACGTTGTACTGCAGGAGTGCAGAGTTCAGGTGACGTCAATGAATTATCCTCGTCTTTCGCAAAGGGACAGTCAAGAAAATACTTTCGAAGTATTAGGCTGCGTGAGAAGCTTCGCAGGTTTTTGCAGGAGTAAACTCCTTATATCTACCGTATGCGGGGCGAAAGTTCAGCCCACGCGACTGGAGATTTCAATCAGCCCTGGAGAAGCTAGCACTGGATAGAAAGACAAAACTGGCTGAGGGCGGCGGTCGCGCTTCATTTATGGTATCAGTTTTAGATGTGGCAGCGGAACAGTAAAGCAACATGCCTATGGGTGGAAATACATTATCAGGTTCAATTTTTTTTAGTTTTGCCTTTGTGATCTCTGCAGTCCTTCTTTTCGTATTCGCACAGTAGGACTAACTCACATCTTTGAAATATACAAGACGAAACAAGTTGCTTTTCATAATTTCGCGAATACTTTCATGTTGACCTTTAATGGTCAGTGACAATACCCGTTAGCTCAAGTGCTGTCTTATTTAGAACCGTTTCCCATCTAAATTTTTTACGGACTGAAATTACACAGCTTGCTGGCTGCATAACAATTTTAAGGCCTCTTGGCACAGGGGAAGCATCTGCGGGCGCTTTTAGAGAGGTGGCATGCAGCTCCGAACGAATGCGTTTTTCAACTATTTTCCTAATTTTAAAGAGGTGTCTAAATAATGTCGAGTTCCAATCACCTGGTAGTCAGTCTTCCAGCTGCGTTGATCCAGATTATCCTTTAGCCTTGCTGCGCAGAGGGTACCGTCGCTCTGTGGTGTCGGTGGGTGTAGCAGTCGGTAGCGTGGACGCCTCGTTGACTGAAGGGACCGGTCTTCGTCGGAAGAAACTAGACTACAGGCAGTGGCCTATATTTATACGCGAGGTCTCTCAGTATCTTCACTGATAACGCTGACCGTCTAATAAAAACCGAACTAATGTAGGTAATACTCATGCAGGCACACATGCATCCTGATGCAGATTACAACTAGTTGAAAATAACAAGGAAATGATAACACGTGGTGGCCCCACATTATCGAGAATCCCACGGCGCCCACGCGTACGCAAAAGTGCATCACCATCCGTCGAATTAGTAAGCATACCAATGCACGTGGCTAAACTGCGACAATGAGGCGGTCACAATGCCTACGCATTTAAAAAAAATAGAAACACACACAGAGAGACAACGTAGTAATAATGATCATTAAATCAATTAAAAATCACTATCTTGGAATCTGCTTTTCGACCGCACTGCGACCGTGATGTCAGATAATCGTTTTTCTCTCTTTCTGTCTGCTTCATTTTTTTTTATGTGCACTAATTGTGACTACTTCATTGTCTGCAGTTTAGCCACGTGCCTTTGTATGATTACTAATTCGATGAATGGTGATGCGCTTCTGCGGACGCGTGGGCTCCGTAGGATGCTCGGTAATGTCGTGCCACCACTAGCTATTATTTTCTTGTTATTTTAAACGAGTTGTGATATGCATCATTGCCCATCTGTGACTGCATGAGTGTTACCTATATTAGTATGGTTTATTATTCAATGGTCACCGTCATCAGTGCTGATACTGAGACACCTAGCGTGTAAATATAGGACACTGCTTGTAGTCTAGATTCTTCTGACGAAGACCGGTCCTTTCAGTCTACGAGGCGTCCAGGCCACCGACTTCTGCACCCACCGACTCACGGAGCGTCGGTACGTAGCAGAAATGCTGATTGCCCGGTAATGCGAACTCGACATTATCTAGAAACCTCCTTAAAGTTAGGAAATCAGTTGAAAAACACACCCATTCCGAGCTGCATGCCACCTCTCTAAAAGCGTGCGCAGATGCTTCCACTGCGCCAACAGGCCTTAGAATTGTTATGCAGCCAGCAACATCTGAAATGTCAGCCTGTAACAAAGATAGATGGCAAACGGTTCTAAATAAGGCAGCACTTGACCTATGGTTATTGCCACTGACCTAGCAGGTCAACAGCAAAATCTTCGCGAAATCAAGAAAAGCAACTCGTTTCCTCTTGTATACTTCAAACAAGTGACTTATCCCTATTGGACCAATACGAAAAGAAAAATACTGCATAATCGCAAAGGCAAAACAAGAATAAAATGGTCCATAGTAATGTATTTCCACCCATAAGCATGTTGCATGAGTGTTCCGCGGTCATATCTAAAATTGACACCATAGATGAACCGCGACCGCCACCCTCCGCGAGTGTTGTCATTCTATCCAGTGCTACCCTCTCCAGCGCTGAAGGGCGTCTCCTGTCGCGTGAGCTATTGCCTGCGTCGAAACACTGGACTCCTCCAGTACAACGTAATAAATATCTAGGCATGTATATAAAAGCGGTGCAGCGGGACATATTTGGAGCACATAGAAGAATAAAGTGCCTTTCAGGCATAATTTATTGCCTGATGAATCGGCAGCAATTAAAAAAAAAAGAGTTCTGCAGAATCTGCATTGGAGTAATGCGAAAAGACGAATGCTGTTGTTGGTTGCTTCTGGTTACTTCTAGTTGCTTAATTCGCTTCTTGTTTACCCATTTCATTCTTTGCTACTTTCAAATAGCACGCCAATATCTTCCTGTGCTGTTTTTCGGCTCGACTTCAGGTTGCGTGGCGTCACATCCTATAGACGTAACCTTAACTGATTTAATTACCTATTTTATTATTTCATATTATCAAATGTGGCTTCAAGCCAGTGGCTAATGAGACCATTTCAGCCTTTACTTTTACATTTGTTGCCTCCAGTGATTTACCTAATAACCTTATTGGCCTAATTATTGTTTCTTACACAACATTACGTCACCCTCTATCGATTGACACCACTGATTAACCTCTATAATATCTCAGTTTCTCACCACTGCTGCAGACACGATTTTGCTGACGCAGTCTGCGGACAGAAATCTGAATATAGCGAAGTAATGATTTCGCTCTAAAACTCGCGACATCCACGGAAATTGTGATAAAGCCCGCAGGAAAAGGGAGGTGCCATTGTTATTATGAATACGTCAGATTACTTTAGTTAAGGCCTGGGAAAACTAGATGACGACACATTTTATAAACGCAAAAGTGCTGATCCAACAACGCAATACAAATCAGAAGTCACGGACACACCAGATGGACTGTTGAAGGCTGCAAAAATTACATATTGAATAATGAACTCAGATTCCTTTCAATCCAATTGCCGGCAGATTTTACTTATTACTAAAAATTCATAAGAACAACCCAGGGCCACCTATACATTCTGGTGTTGGAACGATCACCGAAAACCTCTCGTGTTATGTCGACTCCCTCATTAACAAAATTCCTGCCAAGTTCTCTTCATAGGATACCACTCATTTTCTAGCTGATATCAGTGGCTTTATTAACCCGCCTTGCTCGCTTCTCTTTACCTTAGATGTCACTTACTGTATACAAATATACCGCATAGCGATGGTATTCAATCCATAATGAACGCTTATGATAAACACTGCCCTCATAGACCTGTTGAAAGTTCGGCATCAGGTACTCTGTGGAGGCTCATACTTGAGCTTAAAAATTTCTAATTTAATGACTCTCCCTACGTTAAGGTTAGTGGTACTTCAATGGGTACCAGAATAGGTCCTAATTATGCCAATATGTTCATGGGGTGCCTTGAAACAGAGTTCCTTGATATTCGTCCGTTAAAACTGTTCTTTTCAGGCGCTGTTTTGATGATATTGTTACGGGCGAAGAAGAAGCGGGCAATGGCGTGGCCATGCGCGCTCGCGCTAGGCCCACCATCATTCATTAAACGTCATCTACCATCGCCATCGGTCATGTTCTGTCTCTTTTCTTCATTGGCTTGCCGCCCCGTAACAATTATTTTATAATCTGCCAGCACGGCGAGCAATAACGCTTTGCATTTAATGCAGATTTTAATGATTTTCATCCATCAATCTCTTTCACGCACTCGTACTCGGCTTCAACTATTAGTTTTCTCTATGTGACAGTGTCGTTTTACGGAGAAACACTAACTACTTGACTTATAGGAAACCTACTGACTATCAAGAGTATTTTAACTTTAACGGCAGCCATGTAAAGCATTGCAATAATAGTATTCCATACAGTTAGGCCGTTCGTTTTAAAAGGATATGTTCCAAGCCATCTGGCTTCTGCGGGAATTGTGAAGAACTTCGACACGTTCTAACTAAACAAAAATATTCCGCAAAGTTAATTGACGGTGCCGTTAAACTCAAAGAGGCACTTGACTGCGAGTCATTACTTTATTCAACAGACAATCCTGTCTCGAAACAGTAAGCTAACTTGGTTTTAACCTATTCAGCCTCTTTCCCTAATGTGACAGGTGTTCTAAGGAGATATCACAACATCCTGAATCAAAGTGACCGCCTAAAAGGCACCTTCCGAGAACCGTTTCGAGTGGTATTCAGACATGCTAAAACTCTGCATGATATTTTGACTTCGAAAACAACCCGTCCCGATTTTAGTGGGTGTACACCATGCAATAAATCTCGCTGTAAAATATGTTCCCAAATGACAACAGTCAATAGTTGTTAGCACGGTTTAACTACCGTATCAAAATTAAAAGCATCTTCACCTGTGACACTGCCAATGTAATTTACCTGCTTCAATGTTTCGCCTACCAGCTCCTTTATTTAGGGCACACTGCGACGATCTTTAGATCGCGTTTATCAATCGCAAAGCAGACAGCACAATCCTATCCAACCTACCACTGTCCTAGCGTGTAAGCATTCAGGCTCATTCATTTTATCATATTAAAGTCACTATATTGGAATCTGGGTTTCGATCACACTACGACCGCGAAGTCAGAGAATCATTTTTAATTCACAAGTTTAAGGCTGTGTCGTCATATAAACGAAAGCTATCTAAGTAACACTATTTTTAAATTCTGCCACTTTGAAAGAACAGCCGCGAAATGACTGGTATCTTACTACTCCATTTTCTCTCTGTTCGTATTTTTTTTTTTTAATGTGAACGTATTACGACAACTTCATTGTCTGCTGTTTAGCTACGTGACTTCGTATGATTACCAATTCGATGAATGGTGATGCACTTTCGCGCTCGCGTGGGCTGCGTAGGATTCTCGATAACGTGCCACCACGTGTTGTCATTTTCTTGTTATTTTAAACCAGTTGCAATCTGGATCATGACGCATGTATGTGTGTTACCTATATTAGTTTGGTTTATTGTTAGAGGGTCACCGTCATCAGTACTGATACTGAGAGACCTAGCGTATAAATATAGGACACAACCTGTATCCTAGTTTCTTCCGACGAAGACCGGTTCCGCGACCGAAACGTCAATACATTCTTCTTTTCACGTCTGACCTTTTTTGAACGTGTTCTCAACCAAGCTCAAATAATCTCCCTGCCGCAGTTGCGCGAGATTCCGCTCTCGCAGCGGTATGATGGATGAATGCATGGAATATATTAGTGTCCCCTTTGAAACGGGATGGTAGCAGTTGCTATCATGCTCATTTTTCTCCCTATATCTTAATTATTGTTTTAGATTGGTTAATTATACCATCATTCTATTTATTAATTTTTTTTTCTACATTAATAATGCTATGTCACTTTTCTGCTTTTAAGCCACTAATCTTCCAGTCGTTTTTTGCTTGTTTCCACCGCCGCTTTATTCACCCAACCACCGGTATCTCTAAACCCCAGAGCTTCAGTAAGAGTGACTGCGCCTGCATCGACTTCTGGATGGATACCATTACATTCGAGTATAATATGGTCAATTGTTTCAAATACAGCGCATGTGTCATCTTCATTGTTAAATTTAGTTTTGTAGCTGCTTGTTCTAAGCCACCCGGAACTAGCTTCAAAAAGTAGGGCACTGCCTCTTGAGTTATCAAAGAAAACTTCCATCCTGATCTGCCTTTTCCACTTTCGGCATAATTCCACACTCTGTATCTTTCCCATCGAATTTATCCAATTTTTAAATTCTGTGTTTTTCACTTGTTGCTTGATGCTCTTTATTTCTTCGTCCTTGTGACCAGTATACTTACTGGTTAGTTTCCTAGTTTTTTTCCCACATTGTGAGTCAACGCGTTTTAGGTATATGTATTTAAATACTTTTGCTGCCCATCTGTTACTGTCCAATTTCCTCAGGCGCTCCTCATAAAACATTTTACTCTGAGTTTCCCGTACTTCGAAAGATGCCAACTTAACTAGAGTTTGCAATTCATCCTGACCCTCAGCTAGCAGCATAATATCCTCTGCATATATCAAACCTGTGAAGCGCGGCACTACCGCATTTTCGTCAAATCTGTACAATAGGGTCAAACCGAGGTTACTTTCTTGTATCTTCCGTTCCAGGTTTATCATATAAAGCATGAACAGCAGCGGTGACAGAGGACAACCTTGTCTTAATTCTTTCATACCTTAACAGCTTCCGGACTTCTTATCCCTTCCCATGTATTTTCTGCTTTGTTATCCCGAATATTTCCTGTGGGAACTCTGTTATCTCATAACTGATACCTTCTTGTTTTATTATGTTCCACAGGAGTTCCCTGTTTACGTAGTCGTACGCCCCGTTTATGTCCAGGAAGGCCAAATACAAAAGGTCTATTTCACACTCTAGATATTTCGATGCATTGGTCAAGCACGAACAGGCTATCATAAGCGCCTGCCATTTCTGAAGCGGTTCTGAAGTTTTCTGGGTATCTTGTTACTATCTACCCATGCTTGCACCTTTAATTTCACCGCCTGCATGGCCAGCGTGCTTATGACAGATGTAATGTTAACCGGCCTGTAGGATTTTATGTGCATCCTTTCTTCTTTCCCTTTATAAATAATATTCATTTTACTCTGCCGCCAGCTGTCCGAAATTTGCTTATTCGTTATAACTGTTTCCAAAGCTTTTAACAACGTTTCCTTTCTTCTTAGACCAAGTTAATTAATCAGCTTGATCGAAATTCCATCTATTCCTGTAGATGTGTTTTTAGGAATATTTTTTTCTGCCCTTTTCCAGTCTATAGATTGGTCAAATCTAAGCTGCTTTGTATTCTGCAGTATTGTGTTGCTTCCTGATTTGCAGAGGTTACCCTATCGTCGCTCTTAAATAACTCGGCTATAACTGATGTAATGTAGTTCACTGCGTTGTCTCCCTTTAGGCAATTTTCCTCGTTATCTTGTATCCGGTCCAGCTTTCTTTGATTCTTTTTACCTAGCCAGCTTATGTGGTTCCGGAATTTTCTCGGTCTGCCACTGAAGGCAGCATATATGTCAGCCATTCAGCGATCGGTGGACTGCTTTATTTTACTTTGGAAGAGGGCCTGTAGATCAAGTTTCTTTTGTCGATATGATTCCCATTTTTGGAAGATTTTTGAGCTCTATAGTTACTGCGCTGTTTCCACGCACCGTTACTTGCATTGCGCCAACTGAAACGGCTGCTGGTGTACATTTCACACACCCCTCCAGAACCTACAGAAACTGGAAGCCTAGCAGCCCCAGTCGCCTGCCACGCACAAACGTACCAATCGTATGAAGCAGAAACCCACTCCATCAAAGAGTTTCTCTGCGATCGCTCCCTCCCGCCGGAATTCTTTCCATATTTTCTTTTCTCTATATACGGGTGCGGGCCTGCGGCATGCTTTCTTCGTCTCCTTTCCCCCTCTCGCTTACGTTTTGCTCTTCTCAGCTGCTGCTCGGTGTGCAACTTTTATTTTTGAGGTCTTCTTTCGTTCGAGTCATTACATTTTTCTCGAGACTGCATGTCTGCGCGCTCTCCCGCCCGCAACCCAATGAAGCCATTCCAGCCTGGTTCTTGTCGCATGGCAATACGCGTCCTTTCCCCCATCGAAACCCTTGGGGCCATTCAGCGGGCCAGGGGCCGAGCCTGTCAGCACGAGCGGGGCCTTGCGGCACGAACGGAGCAGGAAGAAACGCGCCGCCGTCGGCGCACTTGCGCCCCATTGTGGAATCGAGCGCGAAGCGAACACCTGCCGGCAGGGCTTCTTCCCTGCTGCTTCCACTCCCTCTTCCCCTTTCGTCCTCAGGAAGGAAACTTTCTGTTCCAGTTCTATGGTTAACCCCCAAAAAAAGGCGGCATCTCTCTCCTCGCTATAACGCTATCCCTCTCCATCCTTCCTCCGGCATTTTCATTTTTTTGAATTCTGGCCGTTCCAGGATTCCAGGCAACTCCACGTCCACGTCCAAGTACAGGAGGGAGCCCACGACGACGCTCGACGCAATGCTGCCGCACTTAACCAACGAGGACAACTTTGACGTCGCCGCCTACCTGCAGCGGGCAGAGGAAGCCCGATGACTCGCATGGCTGCGTATTAAAGACCAACAGCCCACCGACACCCGGTGATAAAACTTATGACAACGCCACGCTGAGTAGAGTGCAGGAGACCATGTGTGGTTTTCGACTCCAATTCGCCGCCGTGGACTAAGTGAAAATCTACTGCGTCCATACTTTGTGCCGTACACAATCCTTCGCCGCGTCGGACAAATCGACTAAGTAATTCCCGACGGTACGACAGCATCACCAATGGCAACGCGCACGCCCAGAAACCGTACATGTTGTTCGTCTGTAGTGTTATTACGCGCGTTAAAAAATCCGCTTTGTTTAAACTTTGTAATGTTTATATAAAGGTTGCTGTGTTTATATTGAGTCATCGAGACGATGCCTTTCTTTAGAGGGGAGTAATGCTGCGAAATCTACCAAACTGTATTTGTTCTTTTTTTGCAGCCGCCAGCATGCGGCCTTATCACTCTGTTTCTCGATCGCGTATCAGTTCTGTATTCTTTGTTAATGATCGATGTCGCGAGACGCACATTTATCAGTTTCGTTGTCGCGCAAGATGCGTCGAGATCTGTCTCGAAGATTGCGATTATTTGCGTATGTTTCTTCAATATTCCAGGTTGGGCTAATAGCAGTTTTCAACGTTATCTAGATTGTTCTGAGCAGCCTTTAAAATGAGAACTGACGAGTGTGACGGACATTCTTGGTTCGAAGATCGACGAGCAGATTGTTGCTATCGCCGCCACCGAGTTGCTTAGTTCTCATTCGGGCGCAAGTCAACCGAATAAAGAGTGTGTCTTCTTTTGATGTGCGCGGCCATGGCACTACTACGTGACACTATTCTATTTTGTCTAATCCAATCCATTCTAGTCTATTCTGTTCATTCTGTCTATACCATTCTAATCTTTCTATTCCATTCTATGCTTTCTATTCTATTCTGTTTATTCTAATATATTGCATTCTATTCTGGCTATTCCATAATACTTTATTCTTTGAGTTCTACTTCGCCTATTCTATTCTTTCTCTTCTATCATTCTATTCTTTTTATTTTAATCTACTGTTCTGTCTACTCTATTCCAGTCTACTGTTCCCTGTATTCTATTGTGTAATATCCATTCCATTCTAATCCGTTCTGTCTATTCTATTTTCTCCATTGTATTCTGTTTATTCTATTGTATTCTTTCTTTTCTATTTCGTTTTGTCTATTCTATTCAACTCTGTCAATTGCATTCCATCTAATCAATAATATCTAGTCTATTCTACTGTCTCAATTTTACTTTATTCATTCTATTCTATCAATTCTAATCTTTTCTTTTCTGCCTATTCCATTTTAGTTAATTGTATTTGTCTTTAGCACCTATTCTATTTCACCTATACCTATATATTTTGTCTATTCTATTCTAATTCATTCTAATCTTCCTATTCCATTATAATCTAGTATACTCATTCTATTCTAGTCCATTTTGTCGTTCCCATTCTGTCTATTTTGTCGAATGTATTGTCACTTCTTTACTCTATTCTGCCAATTTTATCTTATTCTTTCTATTTAATTCTATGCTGTCTATTCATTTGTATTCTATTCTAATCAATTTTATTTTATTCTGACAATTCCATTATACTTTATTGTTTCAATTCTATACTGTCCATTCCATTCTTCCTGTTCTATTCCATTGTAATCTTTTTATTCTAGTATACTGTTTTGTTTATTCATTTCCATCTATTGTAGTCTACTGTTGTGTTCATTCTATTCTATTCTACTCTTTCAATTCCATTCAGTCTATTCTTTTCGATTCTATTATACTCTGTCAATTCCTTTCTATCTATTCTGTTCTATCTACTCTAGTCAACTTTGTCTTTTCTGTATTTTTCATTCTATGTTTTGTATTCTATAAAATTCCATTCCTTATACCATCATATTTTGTCTTTTTATTCTAAACCATTCTAATCCAGTCTATTTTTTCTATTCTAGTCCATTGTGTCTAATGTTTCTGTTGTATTCCAATTGTATTATATTCTGTCTTTTCTATTCTTTTCATTTCATTTCTTCTAGTTCATTCTACTATATTCTACTCAGGAAATTCTATTGAGTCTATTCTATATATCTATTCCAATTTATTCTATTCTGCTTATTAAATTCCAGTTCTGTCTATTCCACTCTACTATATTCTAGTCTTTCATGTCTATTCCACCAATTCTATTGTGGCTACTGCAGTCCATTATTTCTCTTTGGTGTATAGTATTCTATTTTGTCAATTTCAATATATTGTCAATTCTTTTCTATTCCATTTCAAACAATTCTATAACTTCTATTGCATTCTTTGCTTTCCATTCTATTCTTTTTTTGTCTATTCCAATCTATGGTATTCTATTCAGGCTATTGGATTCTATTTTATTTTTTCAATTATATTTTGTTCTATTCTATTTCATTTTAGTCTTTTTATTCTAGTCTTCTGTTCTATTTATTCTAGTCTGCTGTTCTGTCTATTCTATTCTCTTTTTTCAATTATGTTCTAGTCCGTTCTGTCTATTCTATTCTGTGTTCTTTGTCTGTTGTATTTTGTCTATCCTATTCTTTCTATTCCATTGTTTCGTTTATTACATTCTATTCTACTCGGTCACTCTTATTCTTATCATTGTATTCTATCGCTTCTAAACTTTTCTGTTTTGTCTATTCCATTCTGTCCATTGTTTCTATTCTGTTTAATTCTATTTCATATAATTATGTTTCATCTACCGTTATATTCTATCTATTCTCATCCGTTCTATTCTTTCTAAGCCATTTTATGCTTTCTATTCTAGTCTATCATTTTCATTCCGTATATTTTATTCTACCTATCTTATACTACCCTGTAAATTCTATTCTATCCATTCTAATCTAATCTGTCTATTCTATTTTAGTCCATTATTTCTGTTTTAGCATTCTATTTTGTATATACCATGACGTTTTGTCTATTCTATTCTAATCTATTGTATTATTTTCATTCCATTCAATTCAGTCTCTTCTTTCTATTCTAGTCCATTCTATCTATGCTGTCTATTTTGTCTATGGTATTCTCTATATTTTGTCTACACAATTCTTTGTCATCTATTCGTTTCATTCTAGTCCACTGTTCTGTCTATTCTTTTCTGCTTTCAATTCCATTCTTGTTCTTTTCATTACGTAGTTTTCGTTCTATTCCATTCCATCTTTCTATTCTATATGTTCTATTCTAGCCTTTCAATTCTTCTGTCCATTCTTTTCTATCTATTCTATTCTAGTCCATTTTGTCTATTCCATTCTAATCTTTCCATTTTGACTATAGTATTCTTTGTCTATACCAATCAATTTTACCTTTTTTATTCCAATCCAGTCTATTCTTTATATCTTACCGCAGTCTGTCTAATGGTTTATTTTTCTATCGATCCTATTCATTTTATTCCATTTTTGTCTGTTCTATTTTCTTCTATTCTATTCCGTCAAATCCATTCTATAAATTCAAATCTATTCTATTCCGTTCATTGTGTCTTTTCTCTTCTATTCTTTCTCTTCTGTCTAAGGTACTCTATTTTGTCAATACCAGTATAATTTGTTCATTCTATTGTATTCTAAACCATTCTATAATTTCTTTTCGTTTCTATGCTTTCTATTTTATAACATTCTGTCATTCCAATTCCAATTTATTGTATTCTATTTTATTCTTTCAATTCTACTTCATTCTCTTCTATTCTTTCTATTCTATTTCGTTCTATAATTATTGTAGTCGACTGTTCTGTTTATTCTATCCATTCCAGTCTTCCATTCCGTCTATTGTATTTGTAATTTCCATTCCCTTCTAATTTCTCTATTGTATTGTGTCCATTCTATTGTATTCTTTCTATTCCATTCTATTTTGTTTATACCATTCCACTCTGTCAACTACATCCCGTCACTTCTGTGTATTCTATTCTATTCAGTTCATTCTTTCTATTGTATTCTATTCTGTCTACTTTGTCTATTCTATTCTGTCCATTCCATTGTATTCTTTCTGTTCCTTTCTATTTTATTCTACTCTGTCAACTCTTTTGCGATCATTCTATTTTTATTGTATTTTGCCCAATTTTTCTATTCGGGCTATTATATTCCATGCTATTTCATTCAATTCTAATCTACTCTGTAAATTCTATACCGATCTTTCAATTCTATCTATTCTAATCTGTTCTATCAACTCCATTCTAGTCCACCATTTCTATTCTTTTTATAGTGTTCTATGTTGTCTATACCATTATATTTTGTATATTCTATTTTATTCCATTTTATTCTATTCTAATCTAATCTCTTCTTTAGAATAGATAGAATGGAATGATTGGAATAGAATTGACAGGGTAGTATAAAATAGGTAGAATAAAATAGACAGAATAGAATAGAAAAGAATGGAATAGAATAGAAAGCATAAAATGGAATAGAAAGAATAGAACGGATGAGAACAGAATAGATAAAATATAACGGTACAGACAAAATAGAATACTGAAAACAATAGAAAGAATGGACAGAATGGAATAGACAAAACAGAAAATCTTAGAACAGACAGAATACAATGATCAGAACAAAAGTGACCGAGTAGAATAGAATGTAATAAACGAAACAATGGAATAGAAAGAATAGGATAGACAAAGTACAACAGACAAAAAACACAGAATAGAATAGACAGAACGGACTAGAACAGAATTGAAAAACAGAATAGAATAGACAGAACAGCAGACTAAAATAAATATAATAGAACAGAACAGAAGACTAGAATAAATAGATTAGAATAAATAGAGCAGAAGACAAGAATAAAAAGACTAAAACGGAATAGAATAGAACTTAATATAATTGAAAAATAAAATAGAATGCAATAGCCAGAATAGAATACAATACATTGGAAAAGACAAAAAAGAATAGAATAGAAAGCATAGAATGTAATTGAAGTTATAGAATTGTTTGAAATGGAATAGAATAGAATGGACAAAATATTGTAATTGACGAAATAGAATACTATAGACGAAAGAGAAAAAATAGAATAGAATGGACTGCAGTAGCCACAATAGAATTGGCGGAATAGACACGACAGACTAGAATTTAATAGCATGAACTAGACGAAATGAAATAAAAAGCATAGAAAAGACAGAATATAATAAAATTGGAATACAACACAAACATTACACAGAATGGAGTAGAATAGAAAGAATAGACTGGATTAGAAAGATTAGAATGGTTTAGAATACAGACAAGATATGATGGTATAAAAAGTGGAATTTTATAGAATAGAAAACAATGAAAAAGACAGAAAAGACAAAATGGACTACAATAGATAGAACAGAATAGATAGAAAGGAATTGACAGAGTATAATAGAATTGAATAGAAAAGAATAGACGGAATGAAATTGAAAGAGTAGAATAGAATAGAATGAACACAACAGTAGACTACAATAGGTGGAACTGAATAAACAGAACAATATACTAGAAAAAAAAGATTACAATGGAATAGAACAGAAAGAATAGAATAGACAATATAGCATTGAAAGAATAAAGTATAATGGAATTGCCAGAATAAAATAAAATTATTATAATAGAATTGAAAGCATAGAATAAAATAGAAAGAATACGATAAAATTGACAGAACAGAGTAAAGAAATAACAGAATACATTCGACAAAATATACAGAATGGGAACGATAGAATGGACTAGAATAGAATGAATATACTAGATTATAATGGAATAGGAAGATTAGAATGAATTCGAATAGAATGGACAAAATATATAGGTATAGTTGAAATAGAATAGGTATTAAAGACAAACAGAAAGAATTGACTAAAATGGAATAGACAGAACAGAAAAGATTAGACAAAACGAAATAGAAGAGATAGAATACAATAGAGAAAATAGACAGAAGGGACTAGAATGGAATGGATATTACAGAATAGATTACAGGGAACAGTACACTGGAATAGAGTAGACAGAACAATAGATTAGAATAAAAAGAATAGAATGGTAGAAGAGAAAGAATAGAATAGGCGAAATAGAACTCAAAGAATAAAGTGAATAGCCAGAAAAGAATGCAATATATTAGAATAAACAGAATAGAATAGAACGCATAGATTGGAATAGAAAGATTAGAATGGTATAGACAGAATGAAGAGAATCGACTAGAATTGATTGGATTTGACAAAATAGAATAGTGTCATGTAGTGGTGCCAAGGCCGGGCACATCAAAAGAAGACACAGACACACTTTATTGGGTTGACTTGCGCCCGAATGAGAACTAAGCAACTCGGTGGCGGCGATAGCAACAAACTGCTTGTCGATCTTCGAACCAAGAATGCCCGTCGCACTCGTCAATGCTCAATTTAAAGGCTGCTCAGAACAATCTAGATAACGTTGAAAACTGCAATTAGCCCAACCGGGTACATTGAAGAAACATACGCAAATAATCGCAATCTTCGAGACAGATCTCGACGGATCTTGTGCGACAACGAAACTGATAAATGTGCGTCTCACGACATCGATCATTAACAAAGAATACAGAACTGATACGCGAGCGAGAAACAGAGTGATAAGGCCGCATGCTGGCGGCTGCAAAAAACAACAAATACAGTTTGGTAGATTTCGCGGCATTACTCCCCTCTGAAGAAAGGTATCGTCTCGATGCCTCAAAATAAACAAAGCAACTTATATATAAACATTACAAATTTAAAAAATCGCGGATTTTTTAACGCGCGTAATAACACTTCAGACGAACAACATGTACGATTTCTGGGCGCGCGCGTTGCCATTGGTGATGCTGTCGTACCGTCGGGAATTACTTGTGTATGGCACAAAGTATGGACGCAGTAGATTTTCACTTAGTCCACGGCGGCGAATTGGAGTCCAAAACCACACATAGTCTCCTGGATTCTACTCAGCGTGGCGTTGTCATAAGTTGTATCACCGGGTGTCGGTGGGATGTTGGTCTTTAATACGCAGCCATGCGAGTCATCGGGCTTCCTCTGCCCGCTGCAGGTCAAAGTTGTTCTCGTTGGTTAAGTCAGGCAGCATTGCGTCGATCGTCGTCGTGGCTCCCTGCCGTACGTGGACGTGGAGCTGCGTGGAATCCTGGAACGGCCAGAATTTAAAAAAATGAAAATGCCGGGAAGGACGGATGGAGAGGCATAGCGTTATAGTGAGAACAAAGATGCCGCCGTTTTTGGGAATAACCGTAGAACGGGAACAGAAAGTTTCCTTCCTGAGGACGAAAGGGGAAGAGGGAGTGGAAGCAGCAGGGAAGAAGCCCTGCCAGCCGGTGCTCGCACAGTCTTACGCGCTCGATTCCACTATGGGGCGCAGGTGCGCCGACGGCGGCGCGTTTCTTCCTGCTCTGTTCGTGCCGCAAGGCCCCGCTCGTGCTGACAGGCTTTGGCCGCGGGCCCGCTTAATGGCCCCACGGGTTTCGATGTTTCGATGGGGGAAGGGACTCGTATTGTCATGAGACAAGAACCAGGCTAGAATGACTTCATCGGGTGCGGGCGGCAGAGAGCGCACACATGCACTCTCGAGAAAAATGTAATCACTCGAACGAAAGAAAAGCGGAAAAATAAAAGAGTTGCACAACGAGCAGCAGCTGAGAAGAGTAAAGCCCAAAGGGACTTTAGAGAAGAGCAAAACGTAGGCGAGAGGGGGAAAGGAGACGAAGAAAGCATGCCGCAGGCCCGTACCCGTATATAGTGAAAAGTAAATAAGGAAAGGATTCCGGCGGGAGGGAGCGGGCGCAGAGAAAACCTCTTTGATGGAGTGGGTTTCTGCTGCATACGATTGGTACGTCTGTGCGTGGCAGGCGACTGGGGCTGCTAGGCTTCCAGTTTCTGTAGGTTCTCGAGGGGTGTGGGAAATGTAAACCAGCAGCCCTTTCAGTTCGCGCAATGCAAGTAACGGTGCGTGGAAACAGCGCAGTAACTATAGAGTTCAGCCCGTAATCGATAATGCAGTAGAAACCTTATACGCTAACCAGACGCTCATTCGCCACTCCGCTTAAATAGAAGCGATATGGGACGTATTGCACAGTCGGCATTTAACCCTCGCTACTCGCAAACGTTTCAGATATTAAACCTTTTAAGCGTCAGATATCAATGGGTTACATTTGGCGCTTTTCATGTACTGGCCCAGTAGACGACGAAAGTCAAGAGTACAAAAAATTCCTTTATCTGACTACTTTTTCGCAGTTACGTAAACTTTCATTTGCCACTTATTTTAGCCATGGCTTCGGCTGGTTGGTGAAATGTCTTGCGAATGCGGTTTGACGTCGTCACGCATTTGTTTCGCACGCGCAGAATTCTTGTTCCTCAATGTTATGTCTCGTCTGCAACAGGGCAAGCATCCTCGCCGATGCTCGCCAAACACCACTTCTTCCTGCTCATTTAGGCCTCTTTCTTGGCGCCACTTATACATACTTCATTAAGGAAAAGGTAGTAAACTATTTTAATAAATATTTAACGGTAGAGAAACATTAAAAGAAGGGCCACAGTTTTTACAATTCCAATAAGCTCACGTTAGACCAGGTGATACATTCAAACAGCTATTACCATATTTTGCGCATGCTTTCACCGCTATTTTTTAACTATTGTATTCGTTACTTTCTCTCATTGTCGGTATGTGAGCGTAGTATTTGATATCGTACCAGTCTGCAGCTATCAGACGCAGAGATGCAGAATAATAGATGGAAAAAGAAAAAAAGTCGGCCGCTTGACCTTTTTTTTTTCCGGTCATCCATTCACGGGCACAGCAAAGTATATCTGCGAAGAGTAGGGAAAAAACGCTTTTCAATATGCTCCTCATCTCGATTTTTTTATATAGCTTTTGCAAATAAAAACGGAATGGCGCGCATTTGAACGGCGAATTGTTTTGTTTTCCCTTTTCACGGGCCACCAATTACGTATACACATGCTGACATCTCCTGCGTTCAATATGGTCGACGCCACCAAGCATGCATTCTTGTAGAAAAAGGAGAAGAAAAAGTCGCTCCAAGAGGCAGACGTTCTCAGAAATTCTAACTAAACCTGTTATAGTGGTCGCGCGGCGCCCTTTTCAGAGGAAACCATGTTTAAGCGGTGGCGAGGAAGCTTGGGAAAGAGTTTAGTCCGGGATACAACATCAATGGCACCACTGCAAGCACTACGAATTTCTATGATATGCATCTGGCGTCGCGCAATCAGCGAGAGGTGAGCCAGAGATACCTCGGAGAGTTACCATGAGGCGTAGTTAGCCATTTTATCTCTTTTGGTAATCTTGTAGCCTCTTGGCCTTCGGCGCCTTTGTACGTCGGGGCGACGCTTTCATCACGAATCTCAATCGCAGGCAGAGAAAGTTATGCTTTGGCTTCGCTGTTACATGAGCTTTGTTCTCTCTTAGAAAGACCTCCGTTAGGAGATGTACGGTCAGCGCACAGGAGCTGGCAGTTATGAAACTGAGTAATGGGACCAATTTTTCCCCTCCTTTAGTCTTATCGTAAGGAACAGTCAACTGTTAGCTCTTGCAGCGCACACTATATAATTAGACTCATAGTTTTCCAGCGTAAACCAAATGACGAAAGTGTGAATAATGCTCGGACCACTAAGCCAACGCGTGAGTGCAATTTTTGTGATGCTCCACAACTTTGCAGATAATGTCTTCCCATGGTTTAGTAAAATTTATCTCACTAATGTTTGTTGTAGTCTGTCGAACATAAGTGTACAAAAAGCATCCCCCCCCTCACCCGATCCACTTCCTGTATTCCTATGCATATGACAGTTTTTTTTTTAATACCACGTCGCCCTTTCCATGGAGGTTATAAACAATTACCTCATTGGCTCCTTCAAAGGTATACTCACAGCCGTAGCAGTGCGTTTTTTGACCCCATCGGGTCTCAGTGCCCTTCGAATGGAACCGGCGGTGCTCAGCGAGCGCAGAGTGAGAGGCGTTACAGGCCTATGCACCTACATGTAGTTATGATGACCAGGCAGTTGAAAGCTTCTACGAAGATGTAGAATCGGCAATGCGAAACGTAAAGGCGCAGTATACTGTACTAATGGGCGACTTCAATGCCAAAGAAGGGAAAAAGCAGGCCGGAGACCAGGCAGTAGGTGACTATGGCTTTGTTTCGAGGAATAGCAGGGGGTAGTTACTAGTTTGCAGAGCGCAATAACATAAGAATCATGAATACCTTCTTCAGCAAACGGAAGTACCGGAAATAGACATGGAAAAGTCCCAACGGGGAGACTAAAAATGAAATTGACTTCATAATGTGTTCAGCACCCGCCATTATGCAAGATGTAGAGGTAATCGGGAAAGTGCGATGCAGTGACCACAAGATGGTGAGGTCCCGAATTAGCCTAAATATGAAGAAGGAACGCAACAGATTAGTAAGAAAGAAACCCATGAATGAATTAGCAATGAGAGGGAGGACAGAAGAGTTCAAGATTTCGCTACAGAATAGATCTTAAGCTCTAAATGAGGATGGCGACTTTACCCTAGAAGCAATGAACAATAATTTCAGAGATATTATTACTGAATGTGCGGTAGAAGTAGGCGGTAGGATAGGTGGAGAGGATACTGGTAAGCTGTCTAAGGAGACGAAAAATTTGATTTAGGAAAGCCAGAGTACGAAAGCTTCCAATCCAACAGACCAGATTGAATTGGCCGAGATATAAAAGCTAATCAATAAGCGCAAGGTGGCCGATATAAGGAAGTATAACATGGAGAAAATTGAGCATGCAGTAGAGAACGGGGGAAGCCTTAAAGCGGTAAAGAAGAAATTGGGCATAGGCAAGAACCAGATGTATGCGACAAGGGACAAGGCGGGCAACGTCATCAGGAATATGGACCAGATAGTCAAAGTAGCCGAGGAGTTCTATACAGATCTCTAAAGTAGCCAAAGTATTCAGGACCGTAATGAGATTGGCGGTAGGCAAAAACAGTCAGACGTTCCACCAGTGACGAAGCACGAGGTCAAGAGAGCATTAGAAGCTACGAAAAGGGGGAAATCAGCTGGAGAGGATCAGATAACTACCGATTTGCTGAAGGAAGGGGGGATATCGTGTTAGAAAATCTGGCCACCCTGTATACACAGTGCCTGGTGTCATCGACAGTACCGGAACCATGTAAGAATGCAAACATTATCCTCATTCATAAGAAATGGGACTAAGGACCTTAAAAATTGCAGACCAATCAGCTTACTGTCTGCTGCATATAAGGCATTTACTAAGGTAATCGCTAAAAGAACCAGGACAACCTTAGACTGCAATCAAGCAAAGTATCAAGCAGATTTTCGGAAACGGTACTCTACTATCGATCATATCCATATCATCAATCAGATGATAGAAAAATGCTCGGAATATAACCAGCCCTTATACATAGCATTCATTGATTACGAAAAAGCATTTGACTCAGTTGAAACCTCGGCGGTGATGCAGGCATTGCGAAATCAGGGGGTAGATGAGCCGTACGTGAAAGTGCTCGAAGATATATATATAGTGGCTGCACAGCAACCATAGTTCTGCATAAAGAAAATAACAAAATTCCCATAATGAAAGGTGTTAGGCAAGGAGACAATACCTCCCCAGTACTATTCACAGCTTGCTTAGAGGAAGTATTCAGAGACTTGGAATGGGAGCAGTTAGGGATAAGTGTAGATGTAGAATACCTCAGTAATCTGAGTTTGCTGCTGACATTGCCTTGCTAAGCAACTTGGGGTATGAACTGCAAATAATGATTGATTACCTAGAGATGGAAAGTAGAAAGGTAGGTTTGAAAATCAATATGCAGAAGACTAAGGTAATGTTCAACAGCCTCGGGAAGGAACAGCAGTTTACATTAGGTAGCGAAGTACTGGAAGTAGTAGGCGAATATGTCTACTTAGGGCAGGTAGTAACCGCAGATCCGGACCACGAAAAGGAAATAACAAGAAGATTAAAATTGGGATGGAGCGCATTTGGCGAGCACTCACAGATTATGACTAGCAGCTTACCGGTATTACTAAAGAGGAAAGTATATAGCAGTTGCATCTTACCTGTACACATATGGGGCTGAAACGTGGAGGCTAACCAAGAGAGTTCGACTTAATATGAGGACAACCCTAAGGGCTATAGAACGAAAAATGGTAGGGATAACATTAAGAGATAGGAAGCGTGCAGAGTTGGTCAGGGAAATAACTCAAATTACCGACATTCTAGTGAAAATTAAGAAGACATGGGCATGGGCAGGACATGTAGTGCGAAGAGAAGATAACCTATGGCTGCTTAGGGTAACAAACTGGATTCCAAGGGAAGGAAAGCGTAGCAGGGGGCGGCAGAAAGTTAGGTGGGTGGATGAGGTTAAGAAGTTCGCAGGGCTTAAGTGGATGCAGCTAGCCCAGAACCGGGCTAATTGGAGAAATATGGAAGAGGCCTTCGCCCTGCAGTGGGTATAGTCAGGCTTATGATGATGATGATGATACGCAGATATATTATTTATGAGTGCAATTAACAAATTTTCAGGAATACACGTTTTTGATTATCTTAATTAGGCGGTTAGTTCCAATGGGCAGTTTGATGCCATGATCCAGACAATGTCACATCCGTTTTTGAGACGAATGAAAACATTCTCTTGGGCTCCGCAGCATGATAAAATCCGACGCTTTTTTGTTTTTTGTTTCGCACGTATCCAAAAATGAACGCACGAGGAGCGCCAAAAGTATGGCGTAAGCGCAACGCTCGCTGTTTACGTGTTCTAATAAATGCAGAACCCAATTCGAAACGCCTGTGCTGATTTCCCTATCTAGGGAGCCTGGGCGCTTGAGCTCAGACCGCATCCGGCATTACTGTTTGCTTCTTCGCCCGAAGAAGCAAACAATAATGCCACGACGACATCGGTTCTTAGAGCCCAGATAGGCTGATCCGCTGTTTTATTTTGTATTCTCTTCTGTTATGGCTTCCCGGCGAACTCGATTCCAGCCTTCATCATGCATTCATTCACTCAATTAGGTTGATCTGCTAGTCTCCTTTAATCCCTGCGTATGTGGTTAATGGTGTTCGGAAAACAAAGGTTTGTCCGCGTGGCAAGGGGGGCTTGCGCGGCAGTGGCTGCATGCTATGAGCCTGTTCTTGCGGTTGTTGTAACTATGTGTTAGCCTTTTTTTCTAAAAACTGCTGACTTTTGATTTGAGGTGCCCTTGTTTTAGGTGCGCATGTGACAAGCCCATTGTAGTGCCAGTGTTTCGACTTATATTCAATGTGCGGAAGTGCCGCCGGAGATTGAAGCGTCACGTCGCACCGTGTAAATTGTGGGAATGGCCACGCCAGCACCACTCTGAAACTTCAATGCCTAGAAGGTAGATATTGTAAGCCCCTATTTCAGGTCGGAAAAGAACGCGGAACCGACTTTAAGACTATATGCTGCCCAGCATCGTGCTCGCTGTGTGCCGAATCGTATCAAGTTAATATCAATATTTAATTGGATCAAGAATATACTGGATCAGTACATGCTTACAAAAGGAAAATCGTCACCTAGTGGAACCGATCATTTTGGCATCGGTGTTCTAGCTTACGTTTTGTCACGCTGGAAGCTCAGTGTGAGGTAAATTTCCAATGGTTGGGGATACAGCGCGGCTTAAGTTTCGGGGCCACTTTAAAGACACAGCTGTCACCGTATGCCCCTTCATGGATCACTGCCTTGTCGTGGCGGAGGGGCTTGCGAAACTCGATGAAGTCGTGAGCTCTGCTGTGTAGGGCCACCCAAGATAGACAGGTCACGGCAGAGAGTTCTGACAAAATGTGATTCACTGAAGAAGGTAATGGCAACCCACTCCAGTATTTCCTGCCAAGAAAACTATGGCCAGTCACAATACCATTATCGATATGGCGCCGGAAGATGAGCCCCCCAGGTTGGAAGGCGTCCCACATGTTACTGGGGATGAACAAAGGGCAATTCCTGGTAGCTCCAGGACGAATGAAGCGGCTGGGCTAAAGCCAAAAGGACGCTCAGTTGTGGATGTGTCGGGAAGCGACCGGAAAGTCCGATGTTGCCAGGAGATATATCACATAGCAACATGGAATGTAAGATCTATGACTCAAGGTAAACTGGATATCGTCAAGCGAGAAATGGACAGATTGAACATTGATATCTTGGGTATCAGCGAGCTCAAGTGGACCGGAATGGGAGAATTTAACTCCGGTGACCATTATGTCTTTTATTGTGGGCACGAATCCAAGAGAAGGAATGGAGTCGCTCTCATAGTAAACAGAAGAATGGGCAAAGCAGTGCTAGGGTACAACCCCAAAAACGACCGAGTGATTTCACTTCGGATCCAAGGTCACCCTTTCAACATAACAGTTATCCAAGTCTATGCACCGACCACTGCTGCTGAAGAAGCTGACGTTGAGAGATTTTATGCGGACCTACAATGCCTTTTAGACCGCACCCCATCATCAGACGTCGTTTTTCTCATAGGAGACTGGAATGCTAAGGTCGGGAGTGAAGAAATATCCGGAATTACAGGCAAGTTCGGTCTTGGTGAGCCAAATGAAGCTGGGCAGAGGCTAGTAGAGTTCTGTCAAGAAAACAACCTGACCATAGCGAATACTCATTTTCAACAGCACAAGAGGCGCCTGTACACATGGATTTCACCGGACGGTCTGTACAGGAATCAGATCGATTATATTTTTTGCCGGCAGAGATGGAGAAGCGCTACACAAGCAGTAAAAACAAGGCCTGGGGCCGATTGTGGCACCCATCATCAGCTTCATGTTGCCAAAATTAAGCTTCGATTGAGGAAAACGCAGAAAACTAGAAGTCCTTTCAGGTATGATCTGGATCAAATTTCATTAGAATATGCTGTGGAAGTGAGGAATCGATTTCAAGAATTAGATCTAGAAGACAAAGAGCCCGAAGAGATGTGGACTAATGTTCGTGATATAATACAAGAAGTTGCTACTAAGGTAGTTCCAAAGCAAAAGAAATGCAAAAAAGCAAACTGGTTATCTGAAGAGGCTTTGCAAATAGCTGAGGAAAGGAGGATGGCAAAAGGTATGGGGGAAGGAGAAAGATACAAGGTTCTCAATGCGGATTTTCAGAAAATAGGAAGGAGAGATAAGAATGCCTTCCTGAACATACAGTGCCAAGCAGTTGAGGACAACAGCCAATTAAGGAACACAAGAGCTCTGTATAAAACAATCAAAGATATCAAAGGAAGCTTCTGTGCTAAGCTGGGCGTGATAAAGGACGAACGAGGCAAGGACCTCACTGAAGCCTCAGAGATAAAGAAGAGGTGGCAGGAATACACAGAAGAACTGTGCAAGAAGGACCCGGATGTGCAAACCCAACATAAGACGGTTGTGATTACTGATCTCGTGCCGGGCATCCTGAAGAGTGAAGTTGAATGGGCCTTAGCCAGCCTTGCTAAGAACAAAGCTAGCGGAATTGATGGTATTCCAGCTGAGTTGCTTCAAAACCTCAACCACGACGCTGTTAACACACTGCATACATTATGTCAGAAGATTTGGACAACCCTTAAGTGGCCACAGGATTGGAGGAGGTCAGTTTACATCCCCATTCCAAAGAAAGGCAGTGCCTAAGATTGTTCCAACTACCGCACGATCGCGCTTATTTCGCATGCTAGCAAGGTGATGTTAAAAATCCTGCAAGGTAGGCTGCAGCAGTATGTGGATCGGGAGCTTCCGGACGTGCAAGCTGGGTTTCGCAAGGGCAGAGGAACTAGAGACCAAATTGCCAACCTTCGCTGGATCATGGAAAAAGCAAGAGAGTTCTAGAAACCCATTTACTTCTGCTTTATTGATTATGCGAAAGCGTTTGACTGCGTAGATCACAGCAGATTGTGGCAAGCTCTCCAAGAGATGGGAGTTCCAATTCACCTCATCTGTCTCCTTAAGAACCTGTATGAAGGGCAAGAGGCCACAGTCAGAACTGGGCATGGTCTTACTGATTGGTTTCCGATTGAGAAAGGGGTGAGGCAAGGCTGCATACTGTCGCCCTGCCTATTTAACCTATATGCAGAGTGCATCATGAGGAAGGCCGGTCTGGACGAGTCTTCAGCTGGAGTGAAGATTGCTGGAAAACGTATCAACAACCTTAGATATGCGGATGATACCACTTTAATGGCAGAAAGTGAAGTGGAACTCAAGAGACTTCTGATGCGCGTACAAGAAGAGAGTGAGAAGTTTGGGCTTAAACTGAACATTAAAAAGACGAAGATCATGGCGTCTTGCCCTATCAAGTCCTGGAGCATCAATGAACAAGTAGTGGAAGCTGTGACAGATTTTCTGTTCTTGGGCGCCAAGATTACCTCGGAAGGAGACTGCAGCCATGAAATTAGGAGACGCCTGCTTCTGGGAAAGAGAGCAATGGTTAGCCTTGACCGCCTAGTAAAGAGCAGAGACATTAGTCTGCCAACCAAGATCCGTATAACTCGTGCTATGGTCTTTCCAGTTGTGATGTATGGATGCGAGAGTTGGACTGTGAAAAAGGCTGACCGCCGAAGAATTGACGCGTTTGAATTGTGGTGCTGGCGAAGACTCTTGAGAGTTCCTTGGACGGCCAGAAGATGAAATCAGTCGATATTGTCGACCATAAACCCTGACTGCTCATTGGAGGGTCAAATTCTAAAGTTAAAGCTGAGCTACTTTGGTCATCTGATGAGAAGAGAGGAGTCGCTGGAGAAAGATTTGATGTTGGGAAAGGTTGAGGGTCGCCGGAGAAGGGGTAGGCAGCGAACGCGATGGTTAGATGGCATCCTCGAGGCATTGCAGATGAAGCTATGTGATGTTAAGAAGATAGTGAGAGACCGGAAAGCGTGGCGTGACATGGTCCATAGGGTCACGAAGAGTCGGACACGGCTGAACGCCTGAACTGAACTGAACTGAACTGTCACCGTATAATGTGCGGCTTTACCAAGAACTGTCATCAAATGGCTAAGAAAGTGCTCGGTTTTTTAAAGTTTTGCCTAAATAAATGTGATAAATAACCGGAATTTCTGAGTATAATTCTTCGGACAGACGAGGTCCACTATTGCAAGGACATGAATCTCATTTCGCACAATGGCCATTATTGGTGCACAATAACCACAATTGGCTACGTCAGCACAAAAAGCATGTTAGGTGGACGGCAAATGCTTGGTGTAGCACCAGTAACAGGCGTATTGTCAGTCCCTACTTCATTGAAGGAAGCCTTAGTTGCAAAAAGAACACACGCAGACTGCGGTCTAAAAGGCGTGTCTCTAAATTTCACTCTGAGTTACCAGTGGTAGTTGGAAAAAGAAAGCAAATAATGAATTGAGCATGACGAAGCCCCGTAGAGGCTTTCGCCATTCCTGGCAAGCACATTTCCCTGCCAGTGCATGGGGGAAAGGGGGTGAGGGAGAGGTTACTGTTCTCCAAGGTAGCCCGATTTTTCACTGCTAGTTACCGTCTGGGGATATGCTAAGTACGAAGTTTTCATGATATCGGTAAACCAACCTCGAAGACCTGATGTCGCACGTCAATACATTAGCTGAGGAGATTCAAGGAGAGATGCTCCTTTCTGCATTGAAGTTCTTTAAAGACTGCGTTCCTCTGTGTATCACAATGGACGGCAATAAGTTCAAACACATCATGTGCAACTCATTTCCTGCCATCCCAAGGATTATTGCTTTGGTGGGCATGCAAGTGGAGCTGCAACGAACTGAGTCATTAAAGTTAACCAGTTCGGTTTACTCCTCGTTTTTATGCAGGCAACTAGAAAGTGCAGGCTTAACGTCGGCACCACCAGTCTGTAAAACAGGAGGTGTGTTATACAGGACACAGAAACAGTGTCCAGCGCACTTGTGCAAAGCAGTCCGTGCGAAATGCCAATGTTTTCAGCAATCTTTTCAACTTACGAATATTTGTTTCCTTTTTTTTCATCTGACAAGCCAATAAATATTTCGTAAAAGAAATAGACGCTCGACAAAAAAATGCAATGCATGTCAATATACCGGCACAATTTAGCGTTTAACAGCCAACTAAACGCTGCCATACAAGTGTGGCGTTATTTCATTCACAATGCTAGCGATCAATTAAAAAAAAACTAAAAGTTCTTTCCAAAGGTAACCCGTCAGGCAGAGTTCCAGGACAGAGCTTATCAGTGTTTCCACAGCGACGTTGGTATAGCTGACGAATATCATTTTCCTTACATCGCACGACGAAGCAGACGATATCGCCGGCCGTGGCCAAAGCAAAGCGCCGAGGCTCCGTAGTTAGGAAGATTAGCACATACGTTTCAGATTTCATCCAGCTGCATGGCTCAAGAAAAACGAGCTTTTCTTCGTTTGAATAACTCAATTGGAGTCGTCTCGTTCACGTCTTAAAGCTACCCACTGCAACTAACCGCCAAACTATGATAATTAAGAATTTAATTAGTGAACTTTTGTTACTCACACTCGTAATTACAGGGGTTTTGCCGCAAGTTCTGTCTGCTAGAACACAAAGTGTGTTCCAGCAAATATTGTTTCCGTTTTCAGTCTACCACTTTTTAAAATTACTTAAAGTTTTCGCCGTATATTTAGCCCAGCCTCTATCGATTACTATTTACCCATGGTATGCACAAATACACACATATATACAAATATATACATATTACACATATATACATATTGGTAACACTCGTGTAGTCATACATGCGTCATGATTGCAGATTGCAACTGGTTTAAAACAACATGAAAATCAAACACCTGGTGGCACGACATTATCGACAATCCTACGGAGCCCACGCGTGCTCAAAGGTGCATCCCCATTCATCGAATTAGTAATATCAACGCACGTGGCTAAACTGCGGACAATGAGGTGGTCACAATACGTGCGCATTACAAAAAAAAAAGAAAAAAAAAGGCAGAGAGAGAGAACGGAGTAATAAGTTACCAGTCATTTCGCGGCTGATCTTAAGTTGCAGTAATCAGAAACAGCTTTCCTACGCTTTCGTTAATACCTGACGACACAGCCTTAACTTTCTGAATTAAAATTCTTACTTCAAGGCCGCAATGTGATCGAAACCTAGATTCCAATATAGTGATCTTTAATTGATTGAATGATTGACCCTGAATGCTTACATGCTTGGACAATGTTAGGTTGGGTAGGTTTGTACTGTGCGCCTTATGATTGTTAAAACGCAAACAAAATGTCGCAGTGTGTCCTATATAGTGGAGTTGGCAGCTGGACCATTCAAGCAAGTAAATTACATTGGCAGTGTCACAGGTGATTTTGCCTTTAATTTGGTAGTTGGAAGCCGTGCTATAAACTACTGAGATGTTCTAAAACTACTGAGGGTGGTTCTCGAAGGAGTCAAAATATCACCTAAATTTTAAGCACGTCTGAATACAACTCTGCGCGGTTCCTTAAAGATGCTTTTAGGCGGCAACTTTGCATCAAGATGTCGTGCTGTCTCCTTAAACACCTGTTACGTTAAAGAGACAGGCTGAGTAGGTTAAAAACCAAGTTAGCTTACTGTTTCGAGACAAGATCGT
>JAJIZL010021499.1:14727-35026 GCA_023969395.1 Amblyomma maculatum
AAAAAAAAAATAATAATATACACTGAGACGAGCTGTCTGAAAATTTTCAGGAACCTCATAACTGTGCTTTTTATTTCTTAAACTTAGCCATTGTCAAATATGTTAAACTAGCATGTAGAACAATGTTTCTTTAACACTGATAGTCTTTACCTAAACACACTCACACACACACACACAAAAACTGGATTGGTGAAATTTTGTGTTTTGCTCTGCACAAATTTAGTTAGGCGGCAACAAATTTCATGGATATATATTTTATAGACAAATAATGGCATGAAAACTAAAAGAACAGTGGGCAATTAGATTATGTACTGACCAAAAATATTTTGTCATATTTGTTTTCTTGGGGTATTGTACTAAACTTAAATCTAACATATTGGACCAGCCAAAGACACTGGAACACAAGAAAAAGAAATGCTGCGCATTCAGAAGGTACCAGGCTTGATTTCAGGTGCCGCCAGGTACTCAACAGTTTTCCAATTGGTACAGGATTTCCTCCGACCTGATGCTTGGCTCTTTTGGGGTGAAATGCTTTGGAAATGGGTCTCAGACCAAACAGTGTTGTCCCATGTACTTCTTTGTATTGAGTTCCCATGTCCTTGGCTTCCCATGTCCATGTCCAGCAAGTTAAGTTTGCACCAACTGGTCTACACTATGTAAAAAAATAGATATCAGGAAGCACTACAGATATGTCGCAATAATACTAGCTGTGCCCCCCCCCCCCAACAGGGTAGGCACCTGGATTCACCCCTGGTACCGAGGTAAATATGCTCTCAATGACCTCATTGGATTTTCTCCCTGTCCATTGCCCGGACAGACTGTTTCCATATTGGGACATAGATACATGTTTTAGTGAAGGCCTCCAGAAATTTCAACAACCTTGTCTTTAAATGTGTGTCAACATCGCACAGTTCACGGCATTGCTTTTCGCCTCCATTGTAAAGGGACTGCCGCAACCAGGATTTCATCCCGTGTCCTTGGGTTTAACAATTGAGCACTCTAATCCTGTGCCACCGCAGTGGCTATTACCTATGTGGGGACGGAATCAAGATGATGAACAAAAGCTGCAAATCGCCTCCAAGGGATTCCTGTTTCAGCACACGCGCCAGACAGGGAAGGGCCTGGAAATCAGAAGATTGCAATAAATGCCGGCTCCTGGTAAAGGTAAGACATGAATGATCCCGCTGCAACACAGAAGGAAAGTATAATGCTAGTAGCTGTCGCATGGCACTCACATGGAAACATTTAATGTTCTATCAGTAAAATAAATTGGCCTCAACTAAAAAGAGCAAATAACATTTGCCCCTAGTGTCAGCAGTGCATTTGCTGTTTGCAAGATAACATATAGGAAAGCGTGAATATGATTTGGCAGTGTAAACCAAAGAAACACGCAGATGAAGAAATTATAAAACAAACTTATCATTTCCATGTGCGTTCCTTTCGTCCTTGGCCTGTTCGCACAGCCAAACCACACTGCAGTGGTGTGCCAGCTAGCCCATCAAGACATGCTACTGGAAAGCTCTTCGAGCAATTATACAATTCTATTTCCTACCATGACAGGCCTACGTGGGCACTAGTATCTCCATATGGGACAGACTGGTTCAGCCTAGTCCCACCTTGTGCACCTGAATGCCCTCTCACTGTATTTGACAGCTACTGGAAAATATGCACCAGCATTCATTTTGTTAACGCGCTACAGCTGAAAGAAGCGATTTCACCAGCTCTAGTCAGGAATACAAAAAGGATCTATATAATAGCCACAGAAATAGCACTGTCACTGAGTAGATTTGCTGGTGAACATTGAAAAACGTATTTTTTTACCGTGCCCATGAACAGCAATTACCTTGTATGGTACACAAGACAATATACAGTCATAACTAGAAACAGAATTTGAATTCACCTGGAGTTGATGCAAAAATGTCAGCATTAATATTATCACGCTTAGCTAAAATGTTATACAACAATTGTAGTCGTATGACCGGGTTAGTCCTATCTAGTGGTTAGAACAATCCGGCAGATATGTACTGGCACCCCCACCCCCTTCCCCCTTTTCTACTGCTTTGGCTGTGACGGTGCTGACCGAAATGCATGCCCAGTGCCAGCTTCAGAAATAAGGTCACTTCGATGTCATATAGTAGCGCTCTTGTGGAGCAACCTGTTTTTGCCAGCACACACTTTGTACCCACCTTTCATGAGCCACAAGGCATTCATGGTGCAGGAGAGCCCATGAGCAGAAGCTGCGACGTAGCCAAGATCCCAAAAACGCTGTGCAGCAAGAGTATTTCGGCACACACTGAAACAAAAAATAGAAATGGTTGCTCTTGCTAAGACAGGGCTATTCGGGAGCAAAACGGAGGCGCACTCGAAAATGAGCCGCCGGCGACCGATCGAAGCACGGATATTGAAGGGACTGCTTCCTGGCGCACGCAAAAGAGCTTCGTAGATCCTCTACGAAGCCACCGACTCACAGCAAGATGCCGAAAAAAGAATTGAGATCACTTAGCAATAACGCATCGATGCAGCAAAACTTTCCAGACAAGCTGTAACGTAAGAAGAGCGGCGCCATGAGCTCTCCTAAGTTGGCGAGGAAAGTACGGGATGCCGCCAGTAAGTGGTTTGCGCTGCATTTTCGCTGTACTTACGAAAGTCTGAAGAAACTTGCAAGGATGGGTGCCGCCCAGTCTATTTTGCAGAATACATTCCAGTCTGGTCAATCTGAAACAACGCGGCGCGAACAAGCCTCCCGCTTGCTTGTACCACTGCGCGCCAAAATTGAAAACGGGAAAAAAAAAAAAAAAAAAAAAGAGCAACTGCGGCTGCGGAGGCGGCGATGAAAAAAAAACGTCTGGGTACGAGAGTACACGCAAGCAAAAAACAAAAATAAGCAATTTATTACGTCACATCCGCCAGATTATAAACAAATCCTCCTCGCCTACCTTCTTTCTTCTCGCGCATGCGCAGCTTACCAAGATCGCGCGGTGGCGACCGGCAGGTTTCTCACTGGTTCGCCGCCATCATCAAATTTATCATTGTGGCCAGCACAGTTTCTACTCACTGCGTCAAAAAGGAACAAAGGTTTGAACAAAAGTTTTAAAAACCGCTGCCGATAACACAACTGTAGGAAATTTCTATACATTGTTTTCAAGTTTCAAGCATATTATATAATCTTTCAGGCACCTTCTTGGCCATAAAGGAATGATATAGAACAATTGGAAACCATGTTTGCGAGCAGACGTAGCAGATCAACAGTAAACACACACGAGCACCCTTTGACATTTACTGTATGCAGCACTAGCCATCCCGGATAGACCAAGGGCCGTTGCTGTGAAATTCGTCACCGTTTTTTTTTTTTTTAATATACTGTGGTCGTCGTCTTGCGCCAAAGCAAATTTCTGACATATTTTCAGGTGATCGGGCACAGAGGAGATGCATGTGCGCTCGACGGACGAAATGCGTGCGAAGCGCGAAACAATCGCAGGGATAGCCGGCCTTGCGATAACAACTCAGAAGAATCAGGACAGCTATGTGATGTTACAGTAGGTACGCGACGCAACATATCACAAGAAATGCTCCACACGCGACGATTCTGCCGTTGTTTACAGCACCAGTAGCCGCCCGCCGTCGGTTAGCTGCACGCCGCTATGGTGGCTAGAAGGGAGAGGTGGCGCGACCGCGCATTCCGCCGCTTGGAGAAAACGCGCCTTCGGTTCATGCCGCCGCCACTGGTCGCCGCTGTGGCGCTGCTGTCAGCTCTTCGATGCATTCTCTCCGGCGCACGCCGGCGCGTTCGTTCTTGTTTGCCTGTAGATGCTGCTTAAGCTGTGGTGCTATTTTTCAATCGGCTTTGCCCTAGCTCAGGTTATGCTGTTTTGCTTGGCGCCTATGTAGTTTTTCTTGCCGAGGTGCTAGAGCGAGTATGTAGTACATGTGCGTATTTTTCTGTTTCTCTTGCGTTTAGAAACCCCCTGCTAAAAAAAAATATGAAAGAATCGTTGTCAGGCAAAATTACTTTCAATTGCTAAACAAAAAAATTAATGAAAGCATCGTTGTCAGGCAAAAAGGCCAGTCAATTGCTAAAAAAATTAATGAAAGCATTGTTGTCAGGCAAATGGCCAGTCAATTGCTAAAAAAAATTAGTGAGAGCATCGATCGTTGTCAGGCAAACGGCCAGTCAATTGCTAAAAAAAAAAGTAATGAAAGCATCGTTGTCAGGCAAAGGCCAGTCAATTGCTAAAAAAATTAATGAAAGCATTGTTGTCAGGCAAAAGGCCAGTCAATTGTTAAAAAAAAAAATAATGAGAGCATCGTTGTCAGGCAAAAGGCCAGTGAATTGCTAAAAGAAATTAATGAAAGCATTGTTGTCAGGCAAAAGGCCAGTCAATTGTTAAAAAAATTGATGAAAGCATCGTTGTCGGGCAAAGGCCAGTCAATTGCTAAAAAATAATGAAAGCATTGTTGTCAGGCAAAAGGCCAGTCAATTGTTAAAACAAATTAATGAAAGTACGGTTGTCAGGCAAAAGGCCAGTCAATTGCTAAAAAAAAATAGTGACAGCATCATCCATGACCAGCTTCTTATGTGGGAGACCTGAGTGAGGCAAATGAAGTTCTCAAAGGCTGGGGCATCGAACACACATCTGTCATCATTCAGGCCAGTGATTCAAGGCTGATATTTTATATCGCTGGATATGTGGCGAAGAAATGCATCGCTGGCACAAAATGTGAAGACTGATGCAGACAACTCCTCAGTCTCAAGAACGGAACTTCTCCAGATGCAGCGTGACGTAATTACCAGTTGAAAGTCATTGCTCGTTGTGTCGTCTTCTAATCTTGTGCTCCCGTCCACGTTCCGCGCTGTTACCTCAAGATGCATAACCAACATATGCCCATGCTGCTATTCTAGTTAATGCACTGTTGACAGAGGCGGTCTTGTGTTTCCATCAACCAATCTAAACGCCCCTGTGACATCCCATAAAAACACCTTTACTCGCTGTTTTAGTGCGCGTGAAATCCGAAGAGACAGCCTTATTGACTTGGTATCCATTCTCCAAATGACCAAACTGCAGCTGGTTGGTTGTCACGGACATATTAAATTTGTGACAAACAAAGTGATCAAGTTCTATCTTCTTAGCAGACTACACCTGAAGACGCATAATTCATTTTCATTGAAGAAAGGCAATGGAGAATGAAACTTTTGATACTGAGGTGGGTTGTTTAATTTGCTATTTGGTTGTGAGCAGTTATGTTTGGAAATTGTGTTTATTCTACCTGTTTTACATGTATATTTGAGGCCTTCAACAGCAACATCAACATTGTGATATTTCACTTTTCTTTCCAGCATTCTTGCCCTTAAGTGCAATAAACAAAACTTTGCTTATCCATGAGAGTTTTTTGTGAATAAAACTGCAATTTGTTCCTTCTGTACTTAAATACCGTTTCACATCGCGTGTTGCACGTTCTGGCTATCATCTGGCTAAAAATTGCACTTTCCCACTTTAGACGCACCGGAAATTCGCAGACAACAAAGAATACAAATTAGCCTGATGCCTGCGTACTGTGCGACGTAACCGCACGTTAAATAATCGCATGTCATCTGCATTCTCTGTAATCTTCGACTGCAACGCCCCGCAGCCTGAGTCGCTTTGGCTTTTTTAAAACTCATACCAAACCAAAACAGTTAGCTTTATAACTTCGACCACTGTGCACATCAGGAAATGGTATGGCAGTCGGTTCCATTCAGAAATGGTGCGTGGAAAGAAGGAACAAGAATATGCTTTTGTTCGGCATCGTGGCATCAAGATAGTCCGTTCGTGTTTGTTATGGGTGGGGCGTGTTGTGTTGTATTGCATGTAACTCTGGTATGATTGCGCTGCAACCGCAGCAAAGTTTACCCCAGCCACGGCCGGTCTCGAGGAAGAGCGCGCGCTCTCCCTCGAGACCGGCCGTGCCCCAGCGCGAGCCGAGCACGCATCGAAGTGCTGAGAGCAGCGCCACCTACGAGAGGCATGAAACGTAGGAGCGGCGCTCGCGGCCCGCTCGCGTCACCTAACCTTTCTAGCCACCATAACGCCGCCATCTTCCCACGATCCAAGTTGCCAGCTTCAAACCATCTTCATGTGCCAGATTTAGCAAGTAAAATTCATCTGGCAACCAATGAACAGTGTGATAATGGCGGCAATCACGCGGTCACTCCTCGAATGCATTGGGTGAACGGGCAGCTTTCCCTCTAGAGTCTTTGTATTAACTCTATGCGTGGAGGTAGGCATGTTCTTCTACCATGCATGGGGTGCTTTCCAATTCTGAGACGTCTAGCAAGACTGCTTCGTAGACGTCTACAGGTTCGCGTATTGGAACGCGTCTACCTGTTTACGCCTAGCGTCACCTCGCGGCATAAAGGTTGAACTAAACCGTTTTAACAACTATTATAACGCTGTTTTCTTTAAAGATTTATGATAATACAGGTAAAAATCACGTTTTTAACGGTTCGCCAATTTTTTCCAGCAACAATATTACATGTGTAATCGCCACAACGTAGATAGACTATTAATAGGTTAACTTGTAGCAGACCTACTTCTCACGCAATGAGCCCTATCACGAATTGACGGAAGAGAACGTTAGTCCGTTTTTCCTTTTTTATTACTGATGCTGAAGTGTACATGCTTCTCAGATGTCTCATTCACACAGCTGTAAGAATGAAAACATGCAAAATACTGTAAACTTGAGGGGATTACGGACGAAAGGTGATAACCGGCTACAGCAAACGAAAAACTGTGCCGTTACACCTGTTGTCTGTAGTCACTAGACGAGGAAACCAAAGAAAACAACTCGTTTTAATAATGTACAGGCACAAAAAAATCAATGCGCAACAAGTCGGCATCGTCAGGCGAGTTCGTTCTTCCGAGATTAACTGAAAATCCGCGGAAGTTTGCTGCGGCTACTACAGCAAGATAGAAACACACACGTGCGCCGTACAGCAGCCGTCCTGACTCTCGGCGAGGTGCCCAGAAAGTGACGAGTTCGTCGATAACATCACAACTGAAGAAACTCGTCAAGTTAAAAAAACCAACAGCATCCAACGCAGCTTTCCTCTTAAGCGCGGTAAAAGTATCTGCAGTGCTATGAATCTCACGACCATAAAGACAGCTAAATTAGCCTCTAGCTAGCGCATACATTGACTTAACAACTCACGTTTGAAAGATCGTTCATATGCATATACTCCGGCGTTCGCAAAAAGCACGACCACCGTACAACTACTGCAACAACCGCACGCACGACTCGCTCAGCGCGAAACGCGCTCTGTCCGCCATGTTTAGACAGCAAAGTAGTCTGCATCGATGTTGACTTCGGCGAAGCCGTCTTCGCGAGACTGCTTCGCGAGAATTGGAACGCGTCCCAAGATGGCGGCTGCTCGCGTAGCCGTCTAAGTAGACGTCTACGAGGGGGTATTGGAACGCACCCGCTTACATTATAGTATAGTGCCAATTATAGTGAACTAGAATATATATTATAGTTGTCTATAGCTTACATGGAGGAAAAAAAAGAACTTGTACGCTTATGAGTGGTCTTCGTGCCGTTCGTCGTCTACAAGTAGTGATCGAGGATTTGCTGCAGCACAGCAATGCTGTCAAATTGTCTTGAAAGATAGCTCGTCAGTATAGTCAGATCTGTCATCTGACGAGGAGTGTAGTGTGGCGGCTTTCCAAGCTCCGAGGCGAGAATTGCCCTGCGCTTGGAGTGTTGAACTGTTGAGCTACAGGTGTTTCGAGTGTGATCGCCAGTGGTGAACGCCTCTGATGTTGAATGGCACGAAATGTATTCGTTCGGCCGAGCGACGAGCTCCCGGAATGTGTCGGGCTTCTCGATGGGTGTCGACCAGCAAGGCAACGCAGTCAATCTGCTGGAAATGGTGCAGCACGTCGAGCATCACAGAGGTAAGCGCAATAGGAAAACCTGTAAAGGTGACTGTTCATACAGTGTCATTCGCATTCAAGTTGTACGCAGGCGGGAAATATACTCACAGGACGCATGCGGCGAATCCGATATTTTTAATCAGCATTTTGCGTTGCTTTTAGCTGCATATTTCTACGACGCATTATAATTTTCTTCAACTACTCTACACTGCACGAACTTAAAAAAAAAAAAGAATTGAGTGTGCTTGTAGTTGTCAAGATTTCTTGGTTAATGGTTTCGACGACCGAGAAAGGAAAAACAAGTGAAATCGCCTGATACAAGTCGTTCCTTTAATTGCAAAAAAAAAAAAAAAAAAAAAAGAAAAAAGAAAGAAAAAGTTAGCCGTCACAATACAATTTCCGCCACCAAGCCGTCTTTACCTGTTACGGAAATGGTTCACTTAGGTTTAGGTTTTGCACTGACCATTTCTTGCATTCATAGATTACACTTTACCGCAGCATAGCTTGCAGCTTTGATGATTTTGAATGTTCCTGTGCCATGCGTGTTTGATATTTTATTTGCATATAATTTAGGCACTAAACATTTGCAGGTGATCGTGTGGACCTTGTGCAGCCGTTGCAGCACTTCCGATCCGAGTCATCATGTGGGCGAGAAGTCCTGGGGCCATATTCAACATCATTAACCTCTCTGCTAGGCTTGTATAATCTGGGAGGCCACGCCTTGTCCCTGGACGGCCACATCAGATGTGAAGTGCTATGCAGATGGACAGCTCTTTTTGAAGATCGTTACAGCTTGTAGTGTGTGCAGATCACATGACATTGACGCCACCTGCAAATGGTAATCGCAGCAGGAACATCAACAAGTACAAGGAAGAGGACGTGCAACATTTATATTAACTCGGACAGGAACAACTTGATCACCTGCACTTGAGATTTTCACTCGCTGTCATGATTTTGATATATGCCACAAGGGATCAATGTGCACATTCTTACTGCTTCATGTTCGATAGCATACTGCTGAAAAGCCGTCCAAGTCTTAATTTTTTCTGTGGTTTTGAGATATAACCATCTCTTTGGTGTACATTTTGTTGATAGCATGTGCAAGAACCAAGTTCAGCTTTGGGGTGGCGCAGTGGTTACGGCGCTCGACTATTGCTCCCAAAGACGCGGGATCGAATCCCGGCCTCGGCGGCCGCTTTTGAATGGAGGCGAAAAGCAAGGCGCCCATGTGCTGTGCGACGTTAGTGCGATGTTAGAACCCCAGGTGGTCGAAATTTCCGGAGCCCTCCACTACAGCGTCTCTCATAGCCTGAGTCGCTTTGGGACGTTAAACCCCACAAACCAAACCTTTCCTTGGTGCTATAATTTTTTGTCTACCATCTGTAGACATACTGAGTGTATTCTTCTACAAGTGCTGTGGCCCTTGCTGAGAGCTGTCATTCTTTGTTGTATAGTTTGCTTTTTTGTGTTCTGCTTAAACTCAGTGTGCATTTTATTAAGTGCTTCATGTCAATGAAACACAGGAAGGTACAAAAACGTTCTCCTTCTACCTCCAGAAGTGCCATTCTGAGTAGGACGTGCGGGCACCAATAGTTCACAATTCACTTTGGTGTTTGTGGCAAGCAGGCAGTCTGCGATGTACTACTTCAGTGAGAATATTTGACATACGTGCACCCTGGTGGATGTGTCTGCAGTCGTTTACCATAGCAGAGTCCATTTCGTTACACCTATCTTGTGTGCTACTAGGGTGAAACGTGAGGTGCCCACTGTGTTTTTCCACAAACTGCAGAGTGAAGCGAGCTGTGCTTCTTTGTATTTGGTTGCCTTTATGCTTGTTTTCTATTGCTTCCTTCATATGCTGAATGTAGATGAACAGCAATCAACTAGTTTTCCCGAGGATAATTTGTGCATCTATTTGGTGGTCATTGTCTTTCATTGTTGTATGCACGGAAAATGAGGCCCCCGCCAACTTGTCAACCCATTTTGGCAATTTTAGATTCCACTTTTGCAAAATTTGCCAGTTTCATTTTGCACTGCTATTACTGATGCTTTGTAGTGATGTTAATCAAGATCCCAGATAACCTGTTTAACCTCTGCATCATTTGTGTGGCTCGGCTATCAATGAACATTTTTGTATTCTTCAGTTTTTTCACAAAGGCAACTATTGACTTCTCTGTTTTGTAACTAGGTGATATCGACGTGCATGTGCACCCACTGGCAAAAGTTCTTGAAGGTGGCTTCGCAGGGGAAAGAATGCATTCATTTGTGTACGAGATAAATTGCTTGACATTTCACGTTTCACTATATAACCCATAGTCACAATAATGATGCACAAGCGCAGGAATGAAATAAAAACTTTTTGATAAGATTGTCCTTCATAAATTTTTGACTGCAGCTCTACAAAATGCTTTGCTCCTTTTGTGCATTGCTACATATCTTGTTCCATAAAATATCTCCCTCCATGATAGCGTTGTGTGTAGGCCTTCCGTACCCCTATTATGAGGCTGCTATCTGGGCCAGTTGCTTCTTGACACATTCTTGCTGCTGCCACATGCCCTCCGGCACTCACATATGTTAAAAGAGGGTTGGTAAAGCTCACATATTTATGCTCTAAGCCACTGGAGCATGGCTTCATCACTCGAGATGTTTATCGAATGATTGCAGCTGTGTATAACTGCTTCATTACTTTTTTTCTGTTAGTTGCTTTTGTAGCCTTATCTTCATTGTTCTTTGTGAGCTTTAAATTGAGAATTTTAAGGAAGGGGCATAAATTTTATGCCAATCACTTTCATTTCATTTATGTAGAAGCACTTTCAAGGAAACTTGTGTTTCATCATCACTTTTCAACATTTTGTACCATTGTGCTAGTACTGAGTTGTATAACTTTTTGCTCTCATAAGTGACAGCTGCACTAGTTTCACTTACACCTATCCTATTGTCACATGTGTTTTCTACGTTATCTAGTATCCCTATGCTTTCCTATTATATCAGCTTCAGCAATCCTCTCTGCATTTAACCCTCAGAATGTGTTCCATATTTTGCACGTCTGCTATGTGTACAGCCTAAATTGAACACCACAATATATTCTTAAGATTGCATTCAAAAGATAACTTCCTGAAGGTACAATCCTATTGAACACAGTAGACGTCATACTATCCATAAGTGAGCCATTCTTTTTCATGATGTATTGAACAATTTGTGAACAAAGCGATTTCATTTTATCTTGACCACATTCATCTGTTGTTTCTGTGGTACAGCCTCTGCCACAGCTGCATCTATAACTCGGCTGTTGGCACTGTGGTCAAATGTCTTGCGAGCCAGCAGAGCCTAATGTAGCGTAGATGTTCAGCTATTGGCTTCTTGCTTTTTTTTTTTTGATGCAGCAACATTAATGCCTCTTTTCTGCACAAAACGCGACGTTGTGAGTGGAAAATCTTGGGCACATTTCAGACAGGTGACATGGCCGAGTACTCAGTGTGATGTCTCTGGCTTCACCTTTGAGATGAATGTGTGAGGTGATAAACCTTGTAGGATCTTTGGGTAATAAGACAGGCAACCCTTAGGCCATGGAAATGCATCCGTACAGCTTGGTTAGAGAGGGCTTTATAGGTATCTAGACAAGTGGTCTTCCACATAATTGGATAACTTACAGGCATATGCTACTGATATGTATCATAGAATAAATACTAGGTGTTAGCAGTAGCAAAGTCGATTCACACGAATGAGAGTCTGCAGACAGGAGCCATAAAAGCTGTTGTGTCATAGCGGTAAATGCTGAGCTTGCATGTCCCCACAATTGTTTTTAGAGCATGAAGTTTTCAAGTGCTGTGCTGGTTTGCCTGATAGCCGTCACATTGAGTGACTTGCTGAAATAATGCTTAAGGCTTGTCTTCCTGAGACAAACATTTCTGCTGTTTGGTAGACTGCATAAAGGGAACATTCTAGGTGTGGCAGGCATTTATGCACAGATAAAATCATTCTTACACACACTATAACTACCTTTGCCCTGTCCATAACAGAATCAGGGAATACTTGCTCTGTCCCAGGTGCCGACTACCATTTAAAATACTGGTAATACTGCGGAACGCATAGCATCCCTTGACTGTAGTTGCAGCCTAGTGGTTTGAGCATTTGGGGACCAATCCTCAGTGGTGTTGGGTACTCATTGGTAAAACAGTGGGTGCTTGCTTTGCTGGTGCTGGGGTTTTCTTGGGCCAAACACTTGGAGAATGGGTTTTTGACCCTATCTTGTGTTCCCTTGCTTTGTATAACTAATTTCTCTTCTTTGGTCTCCTAGGCCGTGCCACCTTTCAGATATGGCGATGAGCTGTACAAGTACAACAATACTGTAATTACTTGAATGTGCCCCCGCAGGGGACATCTGTTAAAGCAGATGTTTGCGTGTACTGTGCGACACCACGGACCCCGAGCACCCACGCTTAGCCGTGCGTGGCATCGCCGTGTCTGGGGAAAAGGGGATCCTGGTGGTTGAGCCGATGCCGAGTGTTTGGACCCTTAAGGCCCCTCGGCGGAGGCAACACACCACTTTGGCCCACGCTTCCCACAGACGGCACCTCCGGGCTGACCCACCCGGGGGAAATCGGCAGTCGCCTTTTCCTGTCCTCCCCTCCATCTTTCACTTTCCTATCCCCTCTCTTACAACTGTCCTGTCTTCTCTTACCTTCTTCGTTTCTTCCTACTTCCAGGCGGCGAGGGTTAACCTTGTGTGGCTAACCACCCTGCGTTATGCCATATTTGGTTATAGTCGGGGTGTACGGCTGGCGTGGGCAGGACTGCTTTGCGAGTTCCCGTCCCGTCCCCTCGTTGGGCTCCGTGGTGGGTGGCCGCCACCCCGGCTGAACAAAAACTTACTTTATGGCTTCTTCTTTGCTCTCCAATGATCGTTCCCGAAAAAGGGGACGGACCGATGAAACTGCAAACTTCTTTTTAAAGAATGCAAACAGATTCCCACGCTTCCACGTGGTGCACAGTGAAGACCCTCAAAAAACAGCTAGGCAAATATCTCCTTTTGTCGTGACCAAGACATTGACTGAAGCAATAGGCCAAGGATACAATGTCAAAAAACTCCCAAATGTCGACCTTCTCTTGGAAATTATGTACCATCATCAGAATGAAAAACTCCCAACAGTAACCAGCTTTGGGGATTGCCCAGTTAATGTCACCAAACACCGCTCTCTAAACATGGTGAGGGGAGTCATTTCAGATGACGACCTAAAGTACCTAAGTGAAGAAGAACTCCTTGAAGGACTAAGAGATCAAAATGTCATCAATGTGTTCAGAATTAAAATCAGACGGGATAACAAAGAGATACCGACCAGGCACTTAGTCCTTACCTTCGAATCGAGCACACTGCCCGAGGCTGTGGAGGTAGGGTACACGAAGATACAACTGAAACCGTACATACCTAACCCGCGTCGCTGTTTCAAATGCCAAAGGTATGGCCACGGCTCACAGACTTGCCGAGGCCAACTTACATGTGCGAAGTGTGCCTCCCACGAGCATCCCGCTGAGAACTGTGAATCCGAAACGCATCTTTGCATCAACTGTGAGGGCAGCCACGCTGCTTACTCACGAACCTGTCCAACATGGAAACAAGAGAAAGATATCATCACACTAAAAGTCAAAGAAAACCTCACTTACAGGGAAGCACGCAAGAAACTCACGTCTACTCACACCCCAACTTATTCTGTTGTGACGCAAATGGGGGCAGCGTCACAGCAGTCCTTGGAACCTGCCCAGGTGACACACGGTGCACCTAAGGCAGGGACCGCTACGCCCCCGGTGGAAGTAGCTGGGGCTGCTCCACCACCCCCAAAGCAGGCTGCGCGGGCCTCTAGGTCAGCTGGCCCCAAGGTCTCTCCAGTAACGGCGAGATCTACCACAAATGTGTCTGTGCAGTCTGCACAATCGTCCAGCACGTCCGAGGACGCAATGGACACAACAAACGACGACCGTCCGGGGCCGTCAACATCTGACAGGCGACGGAGCTCCTTAGAGCGAACTAGAAAAGAAAAGGCCCGAATCACTGGGCCAGAAAAAACTTAGTCTTTCTACCTTCCTCATATAAAATGGCGTTCTTAGTCCATTGGAACTGTAGAGGACTTTTAAGAAACTACAGCGATATAAAAGACATTCTTGTTTCATTCTTACCCGCAGCGCTGTGCGTTCAGGAAACCAATCTCGGTGCGCAGCATAAAAACATACTAAAAAAATATAAAGTTTTTCGCCGCGACCGAGAGCACGTTAGCAGGCTCTCGGGTGGTGTTGCTATCATTGTAAGGAATGATATTGCAGCTAGTGAATACAAACTTGACACTCAATTTGAAGCAGTGGCAGCCACCTTACTTACATTTAAAAGAATCACAGTGTGCTGCGTGTATGTTGAGCCACATCGAAAAATAGCTCTCAATAACTTAGAAAACCTTATAAATCAACTACCGGAACCTTATGTGGTAGTTGGTGATTTTAATGCACATTCGCCTTTCTGGGGAAGCGAAAAAATTGATGCGCGAGGCCTAATTATTGAAGATTTTATTCTATCTAACAACATTTGCTTACTAAACACGGGTAAACCGACCTACTGCTCTCCGAGCACGGGAAAGATGAGTGTTTTAGACCTGTCATTTTGTTCACCTTCTCTCTTTAATGATTTTAAATGGGAAGTTTTAGAGAATCCATATGGGAGTGATCACCTACCAGTACTAATCCGCATGTCATCATCACCAAAAGTCACCCCAAGCAAACCGCGACGATGGAAGCTCCACTTAGCCGACTGGCCACTTTTCCAGTCCAAAGCCAATCTGGAAGAAGTTTTTTCAGAGGAGCTCACTGTAGATGAATTGAATGAAAGGTTTACTAATTGCATAATACGTGCAGCAAAACTAGCTATTCCACAGTCTTCGGGAGTTGTGCATCGCAGTAACAAAGCCTGGTACACGCAAGAATGCCGGGATGCAAAAAAGAAACAAAATAAGGCCTGGGGAACATTCCGCAGGTACCCAACCCAAGGAAACCTTATAGCATTTAAAAAGGCAAGAGCAGAAGCACGATTTATTCGTCGAAAGGCTGAAAAAGAATCATGGCAGAGGTATGTGACGTCAATAAATAGTTCGATGAAGTCCAAAAAAATGTGGGAGCAAGTTCACAAACTAGACGGAAGCTACTCCTCATTTACTATTCCCATATTGACAACCCCCGATACTCAATCGACTCTAGAAGAACAGGCAGACATATTAGGAAGACATTTTTCTGCAGTATCTAGCTCCTCACACTACACTGACACTTTCTTAAGGTACAAAAATGTGGCTGAAAGACAAAGGCTACCAACAAGTGGCAAGAGAAATGAAAAATATAATAGTTTAATTACGCTCCAAGAAATACACACAGTACTCTCTGCCGGAAAGCAGACTGCCCCAGGGGCTGATGAGGTGCATTACGAAATGTTAGCACACCTCTCTGAAAATGCTATTAAAGCACTCCTTGATTTTTTTAATAAGATATGGGTGTTAGGGAAGATGCCAGAAGCCTGGAAAAAAGCCATTATTGTCCCATTGCTTAAACCAGGTAAACCGCCAACCTCTGCATGCAGCTATCGGCCCATAGCTTTGACAAGTTGCCTTGCAAAGACCTTTGAAAGTATTTTAAATATTAGATTAAATTTTGTTCTACAATCACGACAACTACTTGACATACATCAGTGTGGCTTTAGAAAAGCACATTCAACAACTGATCATCTGGTCCGCTTCGAGAATACAGTCAGAGAAGCGTTTATACATAAACAGAGCTGTCTCGCGGTATTCTTTGATCTGGAGAAGGCCTACGACACAACTTGGAGGTTCGGAATATTGCGTGACCTTGCAGACTTGGGCATCCGTGGGAGAATGCTAAACATCTTGCGTGATTTCCTCTCTAACCGTTCATTTAATGTTCGTCTAGGCACAACTATGTCAAAAACATTTATCCAAGAGAATGGCGTACCACAGGGATGTATTTTAAGTACTACATTGTTTGTTGTAAAAATGAATAGTATAAGTAAAGCAATCCCAGAGTCTGTTATGTATTCACTTTACGTTGATGACTTGCAAATTGCCTGTACATCATTCAACATATCATCCTGTGAGAGGCAAATACAGATAACATTGAATAAGTTAGCTACATGGGCAGACAGGAATGGGTTTAAATTCTCCCCTCAAAAAACAGTAGCTGTTCTTTTTTCACTGAAGAGAGGCCTACAGACAGATCCAACTTTATACCTAAATGAAGCTGAACTGCCAGTAAAAAATAAACATAAATTTTTAGGTATACCTTTTGATAAAAAATTAACATTCCTGCCTCACATAACTAACCTTAAAAAGAAAGCTTCTAAGTCCCTCAACATACTCAAAGTTCTCTCAAAGAAGAACTGGGGATCCGATCGAACATGCCTTTTACACATTTATCGCTCTGTTGTACGCTCCAGTTTAGATTACGGTTGTATTGTGTATGGCTCCGCGAGGTCATCATATCTAAAGCGATTAGACCCAATACATAATCTCGGCTTACGTCTTTCTAGTGGTGCATACAGAACATCCCCCATTAAAAGCATCTATGTAGAAACAAATGAACCACCCCTTGCCGACAGGAGGAGCATGCTTACATGTGAATACATACTCAGGATAAGATCTTTACCAAAACATCTCTGTTTCCCCTTAGTTACAAAGTGCCCTTCCAGAATACTGTTCATAAACAAACCCCATGCTATCAGGTCTTTACTACTCCGCTTTGAAGAAATATGCCAAGATTTAGGAATACTGGATGCACTTCCAACTGTAGCCCAGAGACAGTATTCATTTCCGCCCTGGTACAGCCTTCCCTCTACATGTGACCTCACACTGACAGCCTTCCGAAAAAATCAAACAGCACACGAATACATATTACAGGAATACCTAGCACTACGAGAGAAGTATATGAACTTCACAGAATTTTTCACAGATGGATCAAAAACAGCAAATTATGTTGGATGTGCTGTCGTGCAAGGCGACAGAGAAAAAGTTGTAAGGCTACCTAACAGTGCCTCAATATTTACTGCAGAATGTTATGCTGTCTATGTAGCTGTAAATAAAATTATGCAACAGAACTGTGAAAAGAGCATAATCTATACCGATTCTTTAAGTGTGCTTACGGCATTACATTCCAAAAATGCAGTTGAGCCTATAGTAGGGAAAATCATTCACGGCATAGAAAAAATCACAACACAAGGCCAAACCATAATCTTTTGCTGGGTTCCTAGCCATGTTGGGATAGATGGTAACGAAGTAGCCGACTCATGTGCTGCACAAGCTCGAACTAAGAAAATAAAGAAAATACCAATTCCCTACAAGGATTGTATTAAGATAGTAAAAAGAAGCCTGATAGATAAATGGCAGAAAAAATGGAATAACGAAGAACAAAATAAACTACACACAGTAAAACCCATAGTAGGAGAATGGAAATCATGTACACAGAACAAACGCTTCAGTGAGGTGATTTTGTGCCGTCTTCGAATCGGACATACACACTTGACACACAATTTCTTACTGAGAAAAGAGCAAAAACCATTATGCAAAGAATGTGGAGGTGAGCTCACCGTGAACCACATTTTGATCTCATGCACAGAACTTGAACAGTTAAAGAAAAAATATTTTACCCCATTCTATAATGAACGCATCCCATTCCACCCCTGTTTACTATTAGGAGACAACCCACTTGTTGAAATTTCATCTGTTTTTAGTTTTCTTAAAGAGTTAGGGATTCTAAATCAGCTGTAATTTTCTAAACTTTTCATTTTCACTCATAAAGAAGCTCAGCAACCTAGTGTTTGGCGCATGATGGCCATAGTAGCCTATGTGCCAAAAAACCCAACCCAACCCAACCCAACTTGAATGTGTGACAGCCTTTCATTTTAGGCTGTGTATTGTAGAGTGTGCAGTGCTGTAAATAAATTTTGTATTGTTTTGTATATTGTAATTTTCAGTTTTCTTATAAGCAAGGCTTCATTTCAGATGCATGTAAAAAAAAAATGCCAAAAAGTACCGAAAGCAAATGATACACCAATTGTTAATCAACGACGAGCTGTTTAAAGCTACAGGGAATGTGTTACGTGAGTAGCAGGTCTCTTAAAGTGTGCATGTTTTACCAAAATAAAGGACAGAAGCTATACTGCAACCTGTTGGAAAAACCATGCATACAAGACACACTAGCTGCAAATCATACGCTCATTTAAATCACGTTTAGTTTTCCAATGATAAGCAATCAGAATGTCGAAAAAGTAAATTTCATGCTTTATTCCCATATTTATGCCCGTATTCAGGTGAGGTTCATTTGAGCATGTTTTTGAGTCAGAGTGTAGAGAATGGATGTTAGACAGTTGCACGTTGGACATTATGCATTGCTGGAAGAGCACACAGGGGATGGCAAAGCCAATACAAATCATACAGTATTATCACCTGGCATTAATGAACCTTTGCCAAAAAATCCAGAACACCACCCTGATGTGCTGCAGGCCACATCAGCCTTGCAATTCATGCCTCTTTTTGTCTAATATTGTCTCCGTGCATGCTTCTGTTTTTCTTTTTTGTTGCTTATTTGGGAACACAGCGCGGAACAAGACACAACACAAGAAAACGAAGGTAGACAGGACGGAGCGCTGATTTGTTGCTGTTACTTTTTACTTACGGTGTCCTTAAAGTCACGCTTGTTTTCCCCTTTGGCTCCCTTGCTTCACTCAGAGACAGGTTCAGGCTTTGTGTATATAGCATGTGCACTGGTTAATGTGTGCATGAATGCTACATTCAATTGAGAATTGCTTTAAGAAAATGGTTTCCATACTGCATCTAGCTCATTGTAATTAGGCATCATATATCATATTCACTATGTCTGTTCCTTCACTTCCTGATCGTCAAATAGTATATGTGAAGGCATTCCTCTAGCCGACCTCATCACCCTTCTCTCCTCTGAGGAATCTTGCTGCACTGAAAGAAAGTGCCGGATGCTATTGCAAGTGCAAAACTGGTAAACAGTAGCAAAGGAACTAGGCTGTACCTGACAAATTTTGTTTCTCTTGTGACATTGTGGTGTGATGTGCACCTGCATCAGACGAGCAGTGTTGCTACTTTTATAAAATGTTTTTATGCAACATGCTCAGAAACCAAGCAGAATAATACCGACAGTTTTCTTTTTTTTTTCTTTTCTTTTTTTTTTTTTTTTTTTTAACGAGGCATCTGCCACAACACAGTGACACTCTGCATGTGGTGAAATGTGCATACAGCGTGCTATGTCTAATTCAGGGCACATTAAATGCCATCAGCGTGAAAGCTAACCTGTTGCTGCCAGTGGGCATCTGGATACACTTTTTATTGCATTTTCATTGCTGCCAGAAAATCTTATCTGCTTATTTTTGCGGCTGCGTGAAAACGTCCCCGCCGCGATGGCTCAGTAATGATTATAGACGCTCGGCTCTCTGACCCGCAATATGTGCGTAGCCCAGCTACGACGATCGCATTTCGATGGAATTAACACGCTAAAGGTGGTCCGATGTCAGCGCATGCTAAGATCGCCAGATATATGGCCTAATCGAGCTCTCCACTATGCGTGTTTTCACTACGCCGCTCCAGTCGGGCCGATTTCCGCACGCTACGCCACTGAAGCCGACACGTATACCCGGCCGTAGCAGACTTGCTAACATGATGGAAACGGTGGGCTGCCGCAGGCAGTTTCCAACGACAGTGATACCCTGAGAAGGCCAGCGTTGTCGTCGGACAGGTGCGTCTCTTCTCTAGAGGCAACTGCAGCCCGAAAATCTGTTGGGCGCTTCCAATTCTCAGTATTCGTAAACAAATTCTTTAATCCTGATACTCGCCGATTTCTCTGCGCGACTAAGTCCTTAAATGAAACACGCACAGCTAGCAACATGCAGGCATCTCAAGTGAGGCATCGCTCACACTTGACGACCGGCTGTTTGTGGGGTTTGTGTCGAGTACCGCCGTTCGTTCAGCCTAGCTGCTGCTGGACGTCCGACAGCGTATGTACTATGATGCACTGTGGTCGCAACTACCGTTACTATAATAGTACAGTACAGCCGCAACGTATACGTAAGTATCTCACTATCTCCTCAGCCTTGCCCTGCCGCGCGACGCGTATATGCAGCGTAAACACTGTTCGCACCGACCCTTCAGCTTCTTGGCATCGCAGCGTTGGCATTTTTGTAATCGGCGCCAAGTAGCAGACGACGGCGTTATTTTTTGTAACTTTTTTCTTTGTTTTTTAAATTTCGTCATCAATTTCGTCTCAATAGACGGCGCTAAAACGCTCGTAGACGTCTACTTAGACGGCTACGCGAGCAGCCGCCATCTTGG
>JAJIZL010021500.1:0-12794 GCA_023969395.1 Amblyomma maculatum
TTGGTCTCTAGTTCCTCTGCCCTTGCGAAACCCAGCTTGCACGTCCGGAAGCTCCCGATCCACATACTGCTGCAGCCTACCTTGCAGGATTTTTAACATCACCTTGCTAGCATGCGAAATAAGCGCGATCGTGCGGTAGTTGGAACAATCTTTGGCACTGCCTTTCTTTGGAATGGGGATGTAAACTGACCTCCTCCAATCCTGTGGCCACTGCAGGGTTGTCCAAATCTTCTGACATAAAGTATGCAGTGTGTTAACAGCGTCGTGGTTGAGGTTTTGAAGCAACTCAGCTGGAATACCATCAATTCCGCTAGCTTTGTTCTTAGCAAGGCTGGCTAAGGCCCATTCAACTTCACTCTTCAGGATGCCCGGCTCGAGATCAGTAATCACAACCGTCCTATGTTGGGTTTGCACATCCGGGTCCTTCTTGTACAGTTCTTCTGTGTATTCCTGCCATCTCTTCTTTATCTCTGAGGCTTCAGTGAGGTCCTTGCCTCGTTTGTCCTTTATCACGCCCAGCTTAGCACAGAAGCTTCCTTTGATATCTTTGATTGTCTTATACAGAGCTCTTGTGTTCCTTAATTGGCTGTTGTCCTCAACTGCTTGATACTGTATGTTCAGGAAGGCATCCTTATCTCTCCTTGCTATAGGAGGTGAAGTTAGTTCAGTACAAATAATTCCACATAAGCTATCTAGGGACATAAGACTTGAAGCTGTAGCATAATTTTTATATTTGATTCAAAATTAACTAATTAGCTGTAATTCATTAGGACCTAGAATTTGCCGAGTGCAACTTTGCTAGATATAAGATAACAATAAATGACTCGATGATTTCGGATTAAGTGCACATTTGAATGGCAGGTAATTATGTTTAATTTTGGACCGACAATAAATCCTGTGCTATTATACTCGGCGAGCTATAGCAACACTTGTGTTATAGCTCGGCGCAAAGTTTGACATTGAGGTTGAGCTGCGTTTTTTGCACTGAGTATAGAGCTAAAAACGTCCCAGTACTCGGATATCATCAAGGTTTTTAAATATTCTAATGGTTCAAATCGTTTCGGAGACGTTCATTATGGCTCTCCTGATAGCCCATACTGGTACATTATAAGCTAAAAACGTTTTAAACACTTGAAACACACTGACAACGCCGGCGAACAGAGCTCCCAAGCACTTAGGAGGCCGCTTCTTGCCCCCCTGATGATGGCCGCCGCAGGCTTCAACCGAGCCCAGCAGTCTTTTATAACTTTCTTGGCGCCAACTAAGGTGTTGATCGCCCAGCGGGTTTAGATGGCTGTCCCATCCATGTCAGCTTACTTGGCTGTCGAAAGGCCTTCATCCTTCATTACTGGTTGGTCCCAAGAGCCCATCAACTCAGCATCCTGTGCCTGGAAGTGACGAGATTCCTGCGTCGGATTGAAATGCTTGTTGCTTGTCTTGCGGCAACATGCAGTGTCTGTGAGCAACTTGTTCCAGGAAAGCAGCCGAGATTGCCCGCTTTGCTAGTCGGTTGTTCCGGCTGCTTCAGCACTGTCCAAGTTCCTAAGCTACCTGTTCCCAGCAAGATGCGATGACAGGGATGATTTTCCCATGCCTCGTGTGTACTGGAGAATGCATGCAAAAAATAAGGAACGCACGAATAAAGGCGTATTCGAACTTTTACGCGTTTCTTATCAAAGTCCTGTTTTCGCATGTTCCAGTAATGCCCAGTCGGAAAAAAACTACAGAACCGTGTCAAAAATACGACAAAATATTCTATAGTTCTGTCGTAAACGTCAGATATTCTGTAGTTATGTAGTACTTTTCTGTAGTTTTGTAGTTTTTCTGTAGTATATTTCTGTTTTCTGTAGTTCTGTAGTATTTTTCTGATGTAACTACAAAAATTTCTTATGTAACTGCAGAACGTTTTGTTGTGCACAACAGGTTTCTTTTCAAAAACCGCACAGAAATTCTGTCGTAACATCAGAAAATGTTCTGTAGTTTTTCTGTCTGGGTGCCACCTGGCGCCCTGAAGAGCATTCTATAGTTGGTGCTTTAATATGAGCTGGTAATTGCCGCCTTCGAGAGCGAACGTCCTTTGGTCTTCAGCTGGTCTCCAGAAACTGTCATAAAATGTCCTTTTTAATGCGGTGGAATTTCTGTGCGATTTTCCTTGGATTGACTAAACTGAAACAGAAACTATAACTGCCTCTTTTTAGCTATGTTGACATTTTTCTGGTTCAAACATTAGCAATTATTGCTGCTGAGAAACTAACCTGACAATTCAAATACTCGTTTAGTCTAGTTAAGTCAATCTGAAAAAGACTCTCTGATCAGCGTTTTGATTTGATTAGCGGTGTAGCTTAACCTCTGGTGTCGGCGTCGACAAAAATGTGCCGATGGCCTGACTTAACTTGCCTGAACAGCCTGTTATGCCGCCAGCTGTGCTTTATTTTTTTCTCCTTATGAGTAGAATTGATTTTAAATTAAAAGCATCGAGTCCCCATAATACTGATGAATTAACATTTTGGGAGGAGCGCCTGCATTTCTCACCCTGGTGGAGGGACAAACGAGCGCGTAATGCAATGCTCGGAGGTTAAGTAAAGGTTCAAATCTGGCACCCTGAGCTAGGATAGCGAGAAGAACGGATATAAAGTTGTGAGTTAAAAAGAAAGAATTTTATTTACCAGAGAGGCAAAAACCACTGTTTGCCTGCGTTTGCAGGATTCAGACTAGGCAAAAAAAGGCCTACGCCTTTTTCGGCTCTACTTTCAGTTGCGTGACGTCACATCATTTACCTCACATTAATTAACTTCTTGTTTACCCATTTCACTCTTTGATACTTTCAAACTGTGTGCCTATTCCTTCCTATACCTTTTAGGCTCTAATTCCAGTTGCGTGACGTCACAATCTTACGTGTAATCTACTCCGGCATCCCTTTCTCTCTTTCCGCTTTCACTCGCACCTTCCTCTCTTCCCTTATGCGGTTCAGGTGTTCTGTCGCGCCTTTCCTTTCCTGTGAACCTGTTATTCTAATTAGTTACCTAATTAACCTATTGGCCTAATTAGGTTTTCGGCCACAACCTTACGTCACCCTCTATCGATTGCTACTACTCATTAACCTCTACCACTTCTCAGTTACTCACAACTGCTGCGGACACGAGTTTGCGAACACGGCCTGCGGACATGATCTGCGGACACGGCCCGCGGACATAGTTTGCGGGCAGAAATTTGTGAACATAGCGAAGTAATGCTTTCGCATTAATACATATAAAAACTGGGCTAACTTCACAAACCAAGCTTCCTCACATCTGACTTCACTGCAAGACTTGACCCGAGCCTCAGGAAACTGCCTGAACGCTTCGCCTACCGGGACGCTAATGCACCTGTTCTTTTAATAAATAATAGATAGCAAAGTATCGATAGAAACGAGGCATTCATGAAAATGTCTCGGCGTTACTGTCCTCCATTAAGGCTGTCGAATAATGGAGCTGCGTGCAAGGATAATGGGTGCAGCCTGGAGTGGATAACACAGACACCGGAGTTTAAAAGGGCTATGCTATCACGGACAGCGTCTTCCTGGGAGCCAAATAGCCCTTCCCATGTGAAGGCAGAATGAAAACACTTGTGCTAATAAAAAAAAGCAAAGTGCACTTCCCATGTTCTTGCTTGCTTATTTACTTTTTATGTATGACACTTTCTCCTTCATGTAAGGCCAAATGCAGAATATCTTGCAGCGCTAACTTTATATTCAGTCGAGTCCACTTTTACCGAACCACTGTCTTGCAGATTGCGTTCGTTGTTTAAAAAAGTTAGTAGTGTGTTGAGTTAGCCTATCACAGCCGAAAAGAGAATGTCAGAAAAAAATGCGTTTTTGTTTTACTTAAAGTGCTCAGTGCACGCCTGTTTCTTCTAGGTGCTTCGAGGATGCTTTGTATGACATCCTTCAGTCATGTGCTCGAAGCCGAGACCGTTCCAGTGGAAGAACCACTTTAGGGATGCAACAAGCAATTGAGGATTTCACGCTTCACTAACACAGAGTCTAGAACCTCGTCTTCGGACTTCGGCTGAGTTCTAAGTATCTAGCGAAGAAGCTGAACACAGGGCATGTCCGCGCAGAACGTAAAATGTGGGCCACCACTTTTTTAACTCCACGCAGCTTCCAAGATCTTGACGCAAGTTTTGTTCAAAAGTAGAACCTCCAAGACCGAAAACCTAGGTGGGACTTTAAAAGGCGACTGCAATTACATTTCCCTTAAGTAGTGAAATAAAGTAGTTTCGTTTTAAAAAGCGCTTTAAAAACCGTATAGCAGACGACCCGTGCACCCGGCCCCTTGTAGTGGAATTTGGAAACTTATGCTTTAGAAATGGGCACTTACAAACTCTCCTCAAGCCGAGCTCATTGCGGATGAATGGACTTTTTACGGTGTACAGTGCAAAGCTCGCGCCTGAAAAGTATGTGGTTTGAAGGTCATTTATTGTTAGAATGCTGAAGCTTTCATGAGTTCGGCCTGGATTACAATGACGAACTGTTGTCGGGGACGACCGTGTACGGTGTGTAAGAGTGAGCGCATCGGACGCACTTGAGAAGTACGGAAAACGCTGGACGGAACAAATTGTTTGTCAGTCATAGTGGTTGACCTTCGTTCACAGCGCTGTATATTCATTACATCTGCGTTCGAGTTGCTCATAATAACGTAATGACGCATGTCCATTCACTGACGCTTCTCCAAGCAGTATAAAGCCGCCACAATTGCACAACTGCAGCGCCCAAAGGTTCGCTTATGTATGTTTCTACGATGGGAGCCCTGTCAGTTCGAAAAACGCCAATATTTGGAAGTGATTTTTGAAACACTCGCTCCAATTACAAATGCAGTGGTTTGCTTTTCCCGCTTTTCTTTACGTACTACTAGAAGGAACTCATATTACAGAGCAAAACATATTGTTGCAATTGGCCTGTAAATGAAAACTATCAGCTAATATCTGATTTCAGTCTTCATAATTTGAGCGTACTGTCCGCTAGTCACTAGTGTTTACGCAGACTAGCTGCGGTGAGCGCGCTGTCTTCATGTGACAGCAGCGCAGCAGGCAGAGATCTCACTGAGCACACGGCGCCATTTACACATGTCCAGGTAGGCCATCAAGGCTGGTGTGTGTGTGGACGACATGTGCGTTGAGCTTTTTTGGCTCATTGCGGGGTGTACGTACACGTTTGTGCCTGCAACAAAAGTGCAAAGCTCTCCTTTGCAATTATGCCTCTCTCTCCTCTCTCGCACTCTTTCGTGAACGGTATGTAAGCTCCTCAGATAACTGTCATGAGTTTATCATCGGCAATGTACAATAATCTAGTTTTCAATACTGCCTCTGTTTCGCACTTGCCTTGTATTGCCTGTTTTGTTGTAGTCACGTTTCCTAGGTGGCATTCAAAAACGCACATACTCCATTCTAGCCTGTGTCGGGCAGGCTTTGGCAGGGGTTAACTGCTGATGCATTGCCTGTTTCATTGTGTTTGCTTTTTTCTCGGAGTGAAATTCTGTAGCCTGGAGAGAACTGTGATCTCAGCACTGGCTGGAAGCGCGTTTATCGACTTTAGTAGCGAAGTTACGGGGCTTCCCCTTTCTTTCTAATCGAATGCCACTTCCGCAGTTGGGTTTATCTGAGAGGTGGTGCCGTAGCCTAAACACACGTGTTCACGGCATTTTCACCATTCTTCGTAATAAGAGTGTATTCGTTATAAATATTGGCTCACAAAAGTGGGCGCGGAAGTACTGGCAACTAGAGTGGAATCGAATTTTCAGAGAGCGAAGAATGATGCACGAGTCTTCAGAACAGCTTTTGAAACATCTCATGAAGGCACAACCCCTGTTATTTTTAATGCAGTACACTCATTACACGACCATAATATCGCTTGAAGACTAGACAATGTGTCTGCATTGCTGGGTGCCCTGCAAATTTCGTTTCGCATGCAAAGTATCGTAAAACAATCAGCCGAAGCGACAGCCCCATCTAATCACCCATGATGAAGGCCCGTCGTATAGAAGTTCGCCTGCATTTTTGCTGCAGGGTCTGCGCAGTTGTGAGAATATTTATACCTTGACTCGACGACAAGGTCCACTACATCACTAATGACTCGCATGCTCACTCATGCAATTACGCATTATTGTATCCCGCATTAAAATCTATCGAACTTATGAAGGCACGAAATTTAAACCTGCTGATACGAATGCACAGATTCTATATTGGGGGGTGATGGAAGGGGGGGGGGCATTTATGAGTATTTGCCACTCACTTCTCCTCAGACCTAGTTATATTATAGCAACGTTGTCTCATATGTGCCGTTTATAACCAATTTATGTGGCTAGTAAGCTGGCAGTACCGTTCCTCTAAGCTTTGTATTTTAGCAAAGATAAATTGTCATCTGCTCAAAGGTTATTCTAGAACCAGACATTGAAACTTATAATCTGTAAAAAAGTAGAAGAATGAACTTCTCAACTTCGTCTACGTCTGAATTAATCAAATTTAGAAAGCTTAACTAGTCATATCGGCAATAATTAAGGATCAATAATATATATCCAGCCGACCATGGTACTCAAATTATCTTCGCCGAAAAATATCACGCCTCTGCTTATTTCATAAGATTTTTCATTTCAATTCCACTCTTAGATCCTCTCTGTTTCAGCCACCATCATATATTTCATCCCGCACCGACCACAAGTTCAAGGTTGCCATACCCAACTGCCGGACGAATCTACATTTTAATTCTTTCATACCAAAGACTTGTTCTGACTGGAACCACCTTCCCGCCTCCCTCGCTGCCATTATTGACACCAGTCTCTTCAAAACAACCATTTCTAATACCATTTAATGTACCATTGTTTATATTGTATAATGTATTCAGTTCCCTGTTCTTGTTTTTGTTCAAATTGTGTTTATTAACCCACTCCTCTCTGTAATGCCTTGGCCTTGAGAGTAAATAAATAAAAATAAAATAAAATAAATAAAATTTCAGCTTCATGATACGTGTTTTAAAAACCGTAGAGTTGTAAACATTTGTGGTGAGTTATAATAAATTCGCCCATTAAGTTGCAATCTTTACTTTAACTGGCATGCAGTGTAAAATAAAAGGAAGAGTCGTACCGAAAACTATGGAGAAAGCAATGTTTAAACCCAATATATTATTCTACGCTTAAAAAAAGCAAGGACTAGTGTTGCCAATAATAGAGACGCTTTGTTTCAAATAAGACGCTTTTTAATTTTACAGCGCTAAAAAGATACACTGGGCCGTCCTGCAAAAACAAAAGAAGTTTCGCGCGAAATAAATATATTTGCTCGTACTCTGACATTGAGAATCTATGTGCCCTTTCGTAACGTCGCTCTGCAAGCACTAATAGAATTGCAATACTACAAAGTTGTGCTGAGAATCTCGTGCTGACAGCTGAAGTGAATCTTAAACGTTTCCGAGTCATGACAATCAAAACGTTTAGATTACATACCATGCTGAAAAAGACGTATACATTCAAGTACCTGAAGAAGATGCGACGCATCGTCTGGGGAAGGTGCGACTAGAGTTTTTGTTAGTGGTATATCGACAGAATTACGAAGCAAAATGCGACGTAAATGAGCACTAACGCTACGGTGTAGGTTTCTTCAACACCTTTTCCAACATGTCGGGAATGATAAAAAAGATTATGCAGGAGAAAGAACCAAAACAAAATATGACGCAACGCGATTCTTTAATTTACACGTTTCCCTCGTTCCGCATCACTTATGCATCTATGACAGGAGTAGCCGACATTGGCAAAGAATGTCAATATTCTGCATCCATACCTTAATAAAAATGAACTGAATATATCCTGGACAGGTACAATGATAAAATGACTTATAGGTCTGTTGGCAAACACTCTCCTCAGTTGAACATTTATTATTTAAGATAACTCTCAGTTATGCCACTACAAACCCGCCACGCAATTTAACTACGACAATCGGCGCAATAGGAGTGCGTGGAAACTAATTGAAGGGCTCCATGGTCGTCAAATGCTAATAAACAAACACGGGACAACAGCTGCAGAACTGACGCTCGCAAAGGAGCTAATTAGTCATCAGATTGCGGCGAGAGCTGAGCAGAAAAGAACAATAATCGAGCGCAGAATGCAACTTCGCAGACGAGATATGCCCATCTCGAGAAACGATTATCTCAAGGATATCGAGCAGCGCACCCCTCTTAGTATGAGTGGATTATAGGGCATTCGTTTCATCAACGTCATAATGGCACCAAACATCTCGCGGAGGTTAAATTCGGTCAAGCGCGCACGGACAGGCTAGAGACAGATAACGACTGAGAGGACAGAAGGCAAGCTGGAAAAGGAAACCGCGGAATAAACGTTTCCAGCAACCAAGGCACCCCGGCACTGAACTCCCACTCCGCACCAAGGTAGGCTTTTGTAAACTCCGTATAACCATTGCTATAACTTGATGAGGTGCTCCAGCCAGGTTTGGACAGTGTAGGCCACGCACCACAAGGACGCGATTTCATGTCCTGCATATGTTTGATGACTTACGGCTACAAACGATATACGAGGTCCTTCAGGGAAGCCAACCGCTAATATTTAAAACCAGGTTTCTGAGGCAAAGAGAAGGTTTTCGCAGCATAGCATTGCTGGTTTTGGCAGACGTCAGAAAGAGGTGTAGCAAGTTAACTACTGTAGGCTTGGTTTAGGTTTGGTTTGGTTTGTGGCATTTAACGTCTTAAAGTGGCTCATTATGAGAAACGCTGTAGTGGAATACTCCAGATATTTCGACCTGGGCTTCTTTCATGTGCATTGACACCGCACTAGCGCCTTGCTTTTCGCCTCCATCGAAAAGCGCCCGCCGTGGCGGGACTCAATAACGCCTTCTTGGTGAATTTGTTCACTCTTTGTAGTGAATACCACTCTAGCCATAATATGGCGATTCCTACGAGACATAACGCTATAACAGGATCTTCAAATGTTCTTCCATATAATGGATTGCTTGTATCTACGATTTTTTCATCACTGTTCAGTTAACAGTGTTGCTGCTCGTTCGTTTTCTGCACAATAGTTCATAAGCAACGTTGACTATGCTTGAAGCAAGAAACAAGAAAGAACATCTTTTGCAAGCAAACAGGCCTTGCATGGTTTAAATTTAACCGGCCTGTCAGACGAAGTTTTAAAGTCCAACAGAAACACGAGAACTTTGCCGCGCAAGGTGCGTTCTACCCCGCGCTTTATTCTTTCCCAATTTTCTGCCTAAACCTTAAGGTCGGGTCTGGAGGCACTCGCAGTTTTCTCTACTCGAAGGCTGACTGTCTCTGTTTGAGCCTTCAGGCAGCAGCGAAAATATGGGCGTGGAGACCTCCCACATGTGTGGTCCTGTTGACGCCGCGCAAACACGCCACCGACCTCCGCTCGGGGCCTCCGTGACGGGCAGTGCTTGAGCAGCCATCCAAATGCAAACAGCAAACACGAGAAAATGATGTCTTTGCGTTGTCGTTGCGAAGGCGCACTAAGGAAAGTAGTGATTTTTTCTACAACTTGGTTTTAAGCCCACACCAGTAGTGGTACTCAGTAGTACTTGCGAGCGGGCCAGTTGACTATACGACTCCGAAGACCTCTGGCGCTGCATGGTTATACACAAACACAACACACACACAACAGAATTAAATCAAGGCGTTCACACTGATGATGCGCTCGCTACCAGCTGCCTGTTATTTGTGATACGAAGAAAAAGAATGCATCACAAAACGTAGGGTTACAATAAGAAGAAAACAAAAGGTTCAGAAAAATGCGAAGAAATTCAGAAGGAAAAATAAAACGAAAATAATGACAAAAGCGTCTATCTTCTTGTCACATTGTCCGATCGAAGCAGTATCACCTCCTTCCTGTTGAGCACCACCGACGGAACACTCACGCATTCCCCTTCTTCTCCCGAAATCATCTTGAATGCTTCGATAATCTGTCTTTTAAAACTGTCTTTTGCGCCAGCCAGCACCTTGGTTTCGGTGAACTTGGGTATCGATGGGTATCCCTCGAGTCTTGTTGATCTTCTTCTGTTTTACAACGAGAGCAATGGTTCGCCAGGTGTCCTGGAGCCAACAATGCGGCACACGAATTTCTATGTTCCCTTAGCCTTTTATTGAGGCATCGGCCTGTTTGCCCCACATCGGCCTTCCCACATGTCAGGGGAATCTTATGCACGACACCTGTGCGGCATTTGACAAAGCATTCCCTGTGCAGTACTCCGCATCCTTTCTTAGTCCCGCTCGCTCCATTCACCTAACTTGTTCGGTGCAGACAGCACTACCCTAATTTCAAATCGGCTGGATATCTTCTTAAGACTGTGTGATATGCCATGTATAGGCCAGGACAACAACCTGTCTTCTCTTTTCACTCTCTTTACGGTCTCTTGTTCGGGGTCGCATATTCTGAAAACAGCTTTCAGCCGCAGATACCAGCATGCTCCTCGGATATCCACTTCGTTTCAACCTCTCAATCTGTAGTTTGACACTGTTGCCCATCAAGTGCGGACAGGATTTGCTCAGCGCCTGCCGTAAGCACGAGACAGCTAGCCCCCGCTTGATCAACTTAGTATGACCGGAGTCGTAAGCAAGGACCAGCAGTAGTGCTGGCGCCACCTGATGAGTTCGATTTATTTATTTAGTGGCTTATTTTGAGCTGTCTATACGCTACAATCAATGTTTTATGGCGGCTTAATAAAAACAGAACTAATAATGCGAAGACAATTACAAAAGAGCGATAAAAACGATGGAGACAGTGCCAATGGAAATGAATTATAAGAACAGTCGGCCGGGAGAGAGTTCTGGGCACCTAGTTAGTACAACAGCTCTCAGTGAAAAAAGATAAAATTTTGATGCAATATGTCAGCAGCCCACGGTGCTATTCTGTCATATAAACACCTCATTCGCAAAAGTAGGCTTAGTTTGAGAGGTAGCACTTCCACCACGTTGCTCGCTCGCACATATCCTCCAGGTAGCCGATGCTTCAATAAATATGCTCGGTGTATATAGTCACCTCAACCATACAAACGGGGGAAGAGATAGACATGGTTTTGAAACTGTGGTCTAATTTCAGGATTGGTTAGTCCAAGACGCACGAGCATTGAAATTTTTCAAAAATGATTGATGAATTTTTGTAAGTTTGGAAAAGTTACGGCAGACCGAATACTTCGGAACCATGGTCGATGCAAGGAAAGCATTCTATGCAGTGGTACCATATTCAAGTGTCGACATGTAAACATGCTGCTATGCAGGGAAACATGATACGTTCGTGCAAACATGATCCACCAAGCAAAGCACGCAAAGACTTCTGCTCTTGACCTAAAGATTATGTGGCGAAAAACGCTATTTATCATCCAAGTTCCGTCATAAGTTTCGAACAACGGAGACGTGTGCAATTGCCTGTTCCTTGGATTTTTCGCGCACTTAATTTCACCAACTTGTGCTAATGTGGCCTGGTGCCACCAAGAACGCACGCGGTGGGCGTTGTGTGCAACTCATAAATGTAAGCATAACCTCTTCGCACAGTTGGGCTGCTATCAATCATGCAAGATTCGGCAGCCTTGCTCAGCTTTCGATGTATTCTGGTTAACCGTGATCCGCATTTCTGTTGAGATGTTTCCCGGATTAATTTTCTTGATTAAAGCTGCATTAGCAGTAAAACGAGTAACTCTAAACTAAACTTAAGTCTGAAAACGTCCCTAAAGGTATTATGCTTCTATCGCATTTGGCAGCTGATAGCAACATGACTACTTTCTCTTTGCTGTATGATATGTAAGTCACAGTTATCTTTTTTTTTTTGCTCATCACACCTCTGCAATATTATTTACTGGAAGGTTCGTATACGCTGAAATATGGGCTCACTGTTTCATACAAACGTTACTTTTGACACCTGCCGGAGATCGCGCCGCCAATATTTCTTAAATTTTCGCTTTCTCGCCTCATGCTGTGCAGCCGAAAACGAGTTTCGGGAACCTGAAACAGCTTCACTATGCTGCAAGTCAGAATTAGCTCCCATTACTTCAGAAGTGAAAACGCATTCAAGTGCTGAGGGCCCTAAGATTTGGTGTACGTTGTATTATTATTATTTCTTATTTACTGGGATGTTTTACACGATCGATGATGCGGAATTACTTGTTGCATCTCACGCATTCGAGACCTGCGAAAGCGGTTCCAGCAAAACATGCTCACTTCAGAAGCGTCGCGATAGTAACGGGTCGATTCGAATCAAAACAAGGATAGAAGACGAAACTTGCATAGTTTAAGCCTCTATGCCGCCGGCAGGATTTTATAAGGCATTCCAAACGCAAGCGTAAAGCTGATATCATGAATTTGGCATGGTAAATAACGATGTCGCCATTATTTTGGCGAGAGTATATCATTCTGCAAGAACATTGCTATATTACATCAGGAAACTCATAGAACTCTTTGTACGAATTTTATTGCGATACCAATACTGCGCCAGGTTTCGGCCCGTCGCGGCGTCCCGGGAAGAGCCACGTTTGATTTTAAACAGCCGCGAAGAAGACGAAGACGAAAAAGAAGAAGAAGAACGCTCGGTCACCGGCAGCTAATTCTTTACCATCTCACTTTGCGACAAGCTTGTGCTTGTAATTTAGTTTGTGGATGACACCTCGCTTTTGCCACTTCTCCATGGTGGGTACGTGCCATTTTTCAAGAGGCCAACAACAACAACAACAACAACGACCACAACAACAACAACAACAACGACCACCACAACAACAACAACAACAACAACAACAACAACAACAACAACAACAAC